>PVKA01001173.1:0-72909 GCA_004027165.1 Ctenomys sociabilis | reverse complement strand
AGAATCAACACGCCAAGCCCAGCAAAGCCTAGAAACAAGTCAGTGTAACACAGAGATAAAGATACAAAGCAAATGTTTCTTTTGCAGAAAAAAAAAAAAACAACTGCAAAGCTAAGTCATACCTGAAGAGAAAACAGGTAACAACAGTCCAGCTACAGGAGAAAACAAAGCAACAGGCAGAGCAGCAGACAAAAGCTAAATGCACTCATGAAAACGCTGCAGGCAGCCCGGAGTACTGGCAACTAAAGACCAATGGGACACAGGCAATGGCTATAAACAAAGGAGCTAACACATTAGAAGAGCTTGACATAGGCCAAAGGAGGAAAAAGCGAAAAAGGAGATTGTGCTCAGATAACCCACCAAAGAGAAGGAGAAAAGGAACATCTCCTCTGGAAAGATACCAGGAGAAAACATTTAAACAAATCAAAGAGGCCCTGTCTCAGGCCCCAGCCTTTGGATTGCCAAATATAGCCAAACCTTTCTTCTCATCTATATGCCCATAAACAAAAAACAAATGGCCACAGGAGTCTTAACCTAGGTCATGGGATCATGAAATCATCCAATGGTATACTTGTCAAAGCAGTTAAATACTAGAACCCTAGGGCGGCCTCTATGCTTTAGGGAACTGGCTGCCACCACCTTGATGACACAGGATGCTAATAAGTTGGCTTTTGGACAACAACTGACCATCTGGGTACCACACAGTTATAACCCTAATGGACCAACGACAATACCCTTGTTCGTCAAATCCAAGGATGATGGACTCAGTATCAGGCGCTCTTATGAGAAAATTCCCACATAACTCTAGAAACAATAATCTGGCCACTGTGCTCCTAGTCAAACTGAGAGTACCCCTTGAGGACTGTATGATTGTGCTAAATGAGGTCCGATGAAAAGAACAGAACATGCAATGGTGACTGGACTGTGTGGGAGAGGTCCAGCCTCGGCCCAGGACATGCGATGGTGACTGGACTATGTGGGAGAGGTCTAGCCTCAGCCCAGGAAATAAAGCTAACAACTGCAACAAGGCCTCTTCTGATAGCAAAAGGACAGAAATGTTCATATCTATACTGACTCTAAATATAAAAAGAAGGTTCCTGGGGGCTAGAGGGGAAGAGATAAAAGTTGAAAGAAGAGATTTTACAGCTCCTAGATGCTCTACAGGCCCCAAGAAAAGCGGCCACTCTACACTATAGAGGGTAACAGAAGACTGGAACATTAAAAGCCAGAGAAGGAGCTGGGGAGATGGCTCAGTGGAATAAGTGCTTCCCTGGCAAGCACAAGGGCCTGAGTTCAATCCCTGGTTCCACAAAAAAATAAATAAACAAATAAAATAAAAGCCAGAGAAAACCAAAAAACAGACAGGAAAGCAAAGTGAGCTGCTATGAAAGGCCCACAAGAGGTGCCCTAGGTATGTCCCTCATCCTGGAGCTTCCTCTCCTGGAGACCCCAAATTAGTCTCCAAATGAAAAGGCAAGATTTACCTGAAAATTATATTAAGGGAAAAGGGTGAATGTTCTCTGATGCGAGACTAGCCAGTTTGTAAGACAACTCTGCCAAGGGACTCACGTGGGAAAGACAGCACTGGAGATGTTACTGTGACATTATTTCTATTTGCCACAGCTCACAGCCATCACCCAAGCTATTTGTAAAGTGCCTAACCTGTGCTCAAAGCAATCTGAGACAAGATTCTACTCAGCCCCCAGGTACTCAAGAAATGGTGCCACCTGCTGTGAAGACTTGCCTGTGGTCTTATCTGAACTCTGAGCTGCCTGAGTTCTCCTCTGTGTCGTGTTCCATCATTAAACAAACTGGATTTTCCCCTTGCAAAATCTTGTTTGGCCAGTCACCCCCAATCATAGGTAAAATTAAGAGTGATCTTGCAAAAATTAAGAAAATTGACCTTAGGGGCCGGGGACATGGCTCAGTGGAATAAGCACTTCCCTGGCAAATACAAGGGCCTGAGTTCAATCCCTGGTTCTGAAAAAAAAAAAAGATGAAAGAAAGAAAATTGACCTTAAGGAGACAAATATAAGCTTGAGACTAGCCATATAATTCATCCCTAACTATATACAGAAGAGAATGCCCATAACCCTGACAGACCCAATACATCCCTTCAAACCTGGGAACTCTGCGTTAAAAAATAAAATCCAACAACTCAGATCCACGTGGGACGGGCCTCATACTATAATACTGTCTACCCCAACTGCTGTCAAAGTTACATGAACTATGCCCTAAATCCACCACAGTCAGCTGTGAATGGCCCTAGACAAGTGGACTAGCCAGCGGGACCCAGACCACCTAAACCAGTTGTCCTGTGAAGACTGAACCTCTGCTAAAAACAACAGCCCAGTTCTAGTTACCCCAGAAGCGGACCAGTCTACACACAGCCCAGCCTTGAGGAAACAGCCCTGCTGTGGTCCCTCCAGAAGCTAATCAGTCTTTACACACTTGAAGCTGCTGGTTTCACAAGAGGATGTTAAGAGACCTAAGTCCCTTTTCCTTTTTGTTACAGTTCTCCCTTTGCCCAGTAGGGGCGCAATGTCCCATAACAAAGCGAGAAGGGTAGTGATGCTGTCAACGTATTTCTAGAAAGCACCAAAGGGGGTAAGCTTTTTTTTTAAATTCAGGATTTTTTTTGTTTTTATTTTTTGGGGTTGTTTGTTTGTTTGTTTGTTGTGTTTTAGGGAAGGATCTACAGGGTATTTAGGGTCTCACTTCTAGATCGGACTTATAGTGATCTGCCTGTTTGCAGCCTCCCAAGAGCGGGGATTATAGGCACGCGCCACCACACCCAGTCTCAAAATTCAGGTTTAAAACGATACATGATTTGGTTTTTTTTTTTAAACTTTAATAGGGAATTTCAAATGTACAAAAATAGAGAACAGAATAACAGACAACAGGGGTAACTTTTGATGTTGCACATGAATCTCCCTCCACCAGCCCACAAGTTCATGCCAAAGGCCAATCCCCTTGACCAAATGTATAAAGCTGGAACCCGTCCTTTATCTTCTGTTCAACCATTCTGGATTTATCCGCTGAGTCAAAATACATTTTTTAAAAAATAAATCATACATTTAAAAATAAAATACTGGGGCCAGGGAGATAGTTCAGTGGCGTGAACACCTGCCTGGCAGGTGCAAGGTCCTGGGTTCCATCCCCAGTACCAAAAACAAAAAAAGAGGGAGCCAGGGAGATAGCTCAGTGATCTAAGCACCTGCCTGACAAGTGCAACAACCTGGGTTCGATCCCCGGTACCGCATGCCATGTTGGCCATGGAAACTGGGTGTGATGGCACAGACCTATAACCCCAGTGCTGGGGAAGCTGCGACAGGAAAATCCCTATGAGCCCAAGCTGCATAGTGAGACCCTATACCAAATACATAAATAAAAGATTTTTTTAAAAAAAGAATAAAAATCAAATCTTCCTGTTTCTCATTTGGTCTCTCCTGTCTCTTAAATCCTACATCATTTCAGGCCTGGGTGCTGGCAGGACAAGCCTGCCGTGGTGACCACTCGGACACTGACTGTAACTGCAGCTCCCGTGCAGCTGTAGGAAAGAAGAGGCAGTGTGCGGTGGCCGGCTTTGGTGAGCACAGCACAGGCTGGCTGAGGCTGTGCTGTTTTCCACTAGGCATTGCTATCGTCTTCATAGCAAGCGAAGGGGCCAAAGTAAAAGAACTTCCCAGGTCTTGTGAACCCATGCCTCTCAATATAAAGTCTCATCTTTTGCTGAAAATTATCTCACTAGATATAAAGATAACATTCCATTCCGGAGAGGCACATGGCAGATGCCAAGATAAATTTGGGCTCTTAGTGCTATCCAAGTGGGACCAGACCATCTGGAGCCCACCCAGCTAACTCCACCTCCAGGATATGGGATCCTTAGTGCTATGGTGATCAGAAGTTTTCTTTACGTGAGTTACCTGACAAACCAGAGTTAACCTTGGAGAACCAAGGCAGGGCATGGAAGGGAGGTGTCTTGGGGTCCTTGGAATGCTGCCTGTGGACCAAATGGCTCAGGTAATTTGGGTATCACATCTGCTCGCTCCATCTGCTTTGGGGGAAAATATTGGCAGCAACATATGTATGTCAGAAAGATAAACTGCAAAATCAAGGTTTATTTCCTTCTAGTAGCTTCCAAAAATAAAGTGACCGTTAACGAACTTGGCTCCTAACTGGGAGTAGGAACCAAAAGAATCAGGGGGATTATTAAACTCCTACTGCCTTTGATCAACATGTTTACAGATTAACACTGTAGAGAAGGAACTGGAACTGAGTGCAGTTCCATGGTAGAGTGGGTGCTTAGAATGCCTGAGAACTGGATCTTATCCCCAGCATTGCAAAAATAAACCTTGGAGAAAGACTGGTCCTTGCTCTAGCTTTCTGTCTACTGCAATAAAACTAAGGAAAAATGGGAGAGGGGCACAACTTTGACACTGTCAAATTTCATAGGACTAGGGAGTTAACAATTCATTCCTAAACATTTTCAGTGGTGCTTTCCATTTGCCAAAACACGCTAAGAAACGTGTCCACACCTCTTGCGCTTGAACTGCACACCAAACACGCACTCGGGCGCTGTGGAACATCACACACTGACCGCTCTACTTCGAGGCTCAAAGGGACTACAGAAAGCCCACACCTGCCGGGTCATTCCCGCTCTGCAGTCTTTCTGTCCTTCCATCCCTTCCCTCTGTCCCTCAACACCGCTGCGTGCTCTTCTCCCCGACGAAACGACCAACGCGGGAGCGTATCCCGCGGAGCTTCAGGCAGACCCACTCAGCGGCTTAAGTCCCACCATCGTCCCCAAGCCGCCCCGCCCCGCCCCGCCCCGCCCCGCCCCGCAGTGCCCCACCCAGCCCAGCAGCTCACTCACCGCGGCCGGGCGAATTCTTCTTTCGTACACCCGCCCTGCAGGTGGCCGCGCTGTGCCCCCTGGGATTTGTAGTCTCTATTCCTCCCTCTCCGGGCACGGGCGGCGCGGCTTCGGAGTAGAAACTAAAACTTTCGGCGGCCCTCGCGAGAGCCTGCCAGCTACATCCGGCCTCCGAGTTCTCGCGATGTTATAGAAGGCACGCATGAAGCTTCCTGGGAATTGTAGTCTAGAGCGATTTGGTCCGTGCCGGGGAAGAACGGGGATTACATTGCCCCGATACTTGGGCACTGCTAAGAGTGTACAGCCGCTGGGGGTGGGCTTCGAGCCGAGTGCTGGTCTCGCGTCCGGGAGTGTGAGATGCGGGATGCATAACTCGGTCCAAGTTTACAAAGCAAAGCATGGAGGTGATGTTCCGCGCCCCTGTCCGAGGCATCTCCCGATTTCGTGCCCTTAGTGGAGCGGGCGCCCCCTCGAACATTAAGACCACAGGTTAAGTCCAACCGCGAGCTGGACCTCCCTGGGACCTCGCTGGCTCTGTGCATAACGAATCGCGGCATGGACCTCCAGGCTGAGCTGGCCTTGATTCCTCCGCCAGCGGATCAGGCCACCAAGTGAGAGCAGAGCGGGTTTCTATCTTGGCTTGGAGTGGCTTCAAGTGCGGAAGCCCAGCCAGCGAGTTCGGTGACCTCTTCCTGACCCAGGAAGGACAATGCAGTACCTGGCCTTCGGGGCGCATTTCTGGCAGCAAAAGGAGCAGAAGGACAGTGACCGTGACCTTGGTTCTAAACTGGTGAAGCCGGTCCAACGGGTCAGAAGTCTCAGAGCTGTCTTCAGTCACTTGTTTGGACTCTACCCCAGGCTTTAGAAGCTCGGGAGGACTCCCGACTGGAAGCCCAGTGTGTGCTCCAGTGTGACCAGCGTGCCAGGGTCTAGATGGTATCTTAGACTTGTTTTGTCCCAACAGCATAAGACTAGGCAGGTGGGATTTCTGTTTGTGTAGTCTCTACCTCTGGGCTGTCCAGCCTGCGTCTTTCTGAACTCAAAGCTTTTTTCTTTCTTTTTTTTTTTTTTTTTTTGTCTTTTGTGAGACAGGGTCTCACTATTCAGTTCAGGCTGGCCTTAAGCTCACTTTGTAGCTCAGGCTGGTCTCGAACTCACAACAATCCTCCTGCCTCAGCCTCCCAAGTGCTGGGATTACAGGCCTGCGCCACCACGCCCGGCCTCAAAGCTTTTTCATTGAGCTAGCCTTTTTCATTTTTTGTCTTGAGACAGCGTTTCACTAAATTGCCCACCTGGGCTGGAATTTATGTAATCCTCCTCCTTCAGCCTTAAAGAGTGCTGGAATTAGAGGCCTGTGCTACCTTACCCACCTTTGAGTCTTTAGTTTTGTTAATTGTTGTAGAGCATCATCTTTTTTCCAGGGCCAACTATTACCCACCGATGGGCCCTTCTGAGTTCTCTGCCGATTCCCATGAACTCAGGGTTTTCCTGTCTGTCTGGGGTACAGGTTTCTTCTGTCCATGTGTGAGCCCAACTCCCACTCATTCTCTCTGCTTCTTTCCCATTCTCAGTCCTGTGAAACTTCTGCACATGCATGTATTACTCCGCTAAATCCTCTGGGGCTTCCCTGTATCACTCTTCTTCGGCTGCATTATCTCCATAGGGTGGAAAGTTCCTGTCTCCCATCTCACCCTTAAAGCTCTCAATTTCAGCTTCTCAGAGTTGGTGGGGAGGGGCTTCAAGTGTGAGTAGTGGTTGCCTACTATTGTAATGATACCGTATTTTTAGAAAAGCTCCAATGTTATGTAGTAAATGCTAGTGTACTGCTGTGTAAACGGTGTTTGTGCCTTGTTTCCAGCCTCCTTCCAAGACCAGGAAACCCTTACCTTTGGGTAAGGTAACACCAGATGCATGTTATCAGGAAGGTGAGATGTCATGGGCTAAAGGGGGTCCTGGTGTGTTTCTGCTCAGTGTGCTGGCCAGTTTTAGTGGCCATGCCTGTGATCTCACTTATTCAGAAGACTGAAGTAAGAAGAGGATCTTGAACTCAAGGTCAACCTGGGCTGCATAGTGAAACCTTGTCTCAGAACACCAAAAGGTAGGGGCATCTGCTCAGTGGTAGAGCACCTACCTGCCTAGCAGGCAGGGAGCCCTGGGTTCTGTCCCCAGTGATGCATGCGCCTGCGCACACATACATAGCTTCATGTGCTGTGCAGCCCATTGTGCACTGCGCATCTCTATACTCCTCCCCGAGTGTCCTCTGGAGCAGGAGGTTTTAGTCATCACCCTGGGAGTGCCTGGAGTGTTCTCTGGACATAGGCCTTCATATTTTACTCCTTTGTCTGGAGGGAGTCCATCTACCTGGAGCCTCTTGAGAAAGGGGTACACCAGCTGACTTAGGGTACTATGTGTCTGAAATGCCTGCACATACACTCTCCCACGGTGGGCAGGCAGCCCAGCCAGCTACAGACCCAGCATTGTTGTGGGACATCCAGTTCCATCCTCACCCACTAGCCTGTGCATGTCTCCTGCTTCCCTCCTGAGATCTTCAAGATCTCTTTTTTTTCTTTTCCAGTCCTTTCTTTCTTTCAGTGCTGAGGATTAAACTCATCATTCCCTGTATGCTAGACAAGGGCTCTGCCAGTGGGCTGTATCCCTAGCATCCCTAGCCCAGCACGTAAGACTCACCCACTCACCCATCTGAAGTTTCTCTGTGTCCATATACCAGGTTGGGGCTGGTTTTCTCTTTCTCCTGCTTGGGGAACAGGGGTCCTGCTGCTCAGGGCTCGTGGGCTTCCTTCCATCATTTCCTGTGCTCTTGCTGCAGCTTAGATGTTGTACCTCTTGTGACCTAGAGACCTTTCTTTTTTTTTTTATACCCTTACTTGGATTTATTTTATGCTTAATTTATTCCCATGCTATAAATTTTTGGTTGGGGGGGGGATTTTTGTTTTTTTTTTTTATTTTTAGGTCAGGGTCTACAGGGTGTTCAGCATCTCACTACTAGATCAGACTCATAGTGATCCACCTGTTTACAGCCTCCCAAGAGCTGGGATTACAGGCTTGTGCCACCACACCCAGTCTCAATTACCAACTCAGCACGCCCCAGGGGTGGGGCAGGAACTGCAGGCCCAGAGATCAAACCCCAGCCACTGTACCTGCTTGCAGGCGCTTTAATCCACTGAGCTATTTGGCTGGCCCAGTTTTTGTTTCTTAAGTATCTTTTGGAATATCTCTTCTATGTAACTTCCTCCTCTGGTTTAGGAACAATTTGTTCCTTTTCAATAAGGTCACCTCAATATAACAAGGGGAGCGCATGGATAAGCTAGTCTGACCCTGATCTCTGTAAGTACAGTGGTGCATCTTGGGTGCTTTTTCACCTGAATATGTTCAATAATCAGATAATTTACATGTCAACCCTTAAGTTCAGCATTACTTTCTACATTTTTAAGCATCTACAGCAAAAATTCAGCACTTTTTGAGTCACCAACCCTCTGTTCAGCCCCACTGTTTGGCCTGGGCACACCTACCAACTCCGCCATTGTAACGCCGGAATGGCACACATTACTTCTTTTTTTTTTTTTGTCTTTTTGAGACAGGGTCTCACTATGCAGTTCAGGCTGGCCTTAAGCTCACTTTGTAGCTCAGGCTGGTCTCGAACTCACAACAATCCTCCTGCCTCAGCCTCCTGAGTGCTGGGATTACAGGCCTGCACCACTACGCCCGGCTTTATTTGTTTTTTGTTTTTTTTTTTTTTTTTTTTTTTTTTTTTTTTTTTTTTTTTTTTTTTTTTTTTGTCTACACATTACTTCTTTAATGTGACATCCTTCAGATACTTGGTGGCCTTCCGGATATGCATACCCTTGAAGGCTTGGGTAGTTTCGCTGGTGTTCTTAAGCTGAACATGAAGATTTGAGCCTCTTGATTTGCATGATTTTGTGGGGGTTTCTGGGTCTACAGAATAGCAAACCATTTTCACAGGTCACCTCAGGCCACCTGAAGAGTTCTATCTCTTCTTCTGTCTTTTGACCATACAACAGCATTTTGCTGTTGATTTGGACTCTGAGTCCCTTTGACTTCAGTGATTGTGGCATGCTCCTATCCTGTCTGCTTGTCCTCAGTCAGGGCTGAGACAATGTCACTGAACAGAAGAGCCTCCTGGGGACCAGAAAGAAGGAAGGGCCCCGGGCTCAAAGCCACATTCTGAATGTCCTTGGAGGACTCTAGTATCAGTGGAATCCCTTGGGGATCCCGCATGGCAGTATGTCTACACACCCATTTGATTTTGGGGGGAGTAGGGCTTGTACTGATGATTGAACCCAAGGCCAAGAATGCTAGGCATTGCTCCATCACTGAGATATATCCCAGCCCTTTTTACTGTATTTTGAAACAGTGTCTCAGAGTTTCCCAGGCTGGTTTCAAATGTATGATCCTCTTGCTTGAGTCTCCTAAGTAACTGGGATTAGCCATGTCTGTTGTCCTGCCTCACTTTTTTTTTTTTAACTTTTGTCTTCCTGTACTCCATGTATTTTGCTCTGTCTGGAATAAGGCAGGACACTGATACATAGGAGGACGCAGGGCCAGCAAGATAGCTCAGCGGCCTAAAGCACTGCTTCGGCACAATCCCCAGCACCACAGCTGCACCAGCCCCGCCCCCAGGGTGGGTTGAGCCAGCCACAAAAGAGAGAGAGAGAGAGAATGCAAATAGCTATAACACTATTTTTGAGTTGAGCAGTGTGTAGCCTTCGATCCTGAGTATTGCTGAGTGAACACCTTGCTCCTCCAGGGTACTGCCGTGCTGATATCGCTGAGGGACAGATTTGGAAGCTTTGTGTCTGGCTCCATGTGGGACCAGCAACGTCATGGCCGCTCACTCATCCTTAGGATCAGGGGGTTCAGTACTACCTGGTGCCAGTGGGAGGTGCATGGACTCACATAGATACATAGGGCCAGCTCCTGGCATATCTCAGCTGTCAGGTGGAGAACATTAGACCCAGAGCCTCTGGATAGGTGGTGGGAGGTGAGAGAGGCTGGATAATCCCCAGGGAAGTGGCAAATCTTAGGGTCCCTCCAACACCATCACTAAGCCCCCGGCCCTCAGGCCCAAGCTGGTGCTGCATACCGGGCTGACTGGCTGGCTAAGCACTCCTCTGTGTGACAGGACTGGGGCACAGATGAGCCCTGAGCAGCTGCTGTCACTGGCAGGGAAAATCAGAGTTGCACAGAGGCCTGTCAGACAGGTATTCTAAGGCTCCTGCTCTGGAAAGAGGCCCCTGGAGTATTCTTAGGGACCTCATGGGCTCAGGATGGGACAACTGACTCCACAGCTTACATGGCAAACAAGGGTCTCATCAAATAGAAGGAAAATCTCTGTCTTAAAGGCCATAAAAATGCAGAACCCAGGTGAAGATGCGAGATCTGATGCCAGGGGAGCCATGTGGGTGGTGAGCAGGGGCCAGTGAGTCCCACCAGGGACCCATAGACATCTCCAAGGTAACCGGTGTTCATGTCCCTAAGGACAGGCACTTTCCACCCTAGTGGAATCTCAAATTCAGCATCAGGAAGGCTGAAAGTTAGAAAACCATGCACTGAGAGTGTTTTGTGTAAAATGGAATTAATACTCATTTAAGGGAACCTGCCTCATGAGAGGAATAGATTTCCCCCTAAATGTCCAAATGAGGATGTTGCTTAGATTTGGTTATTTATTTATTTATTTATATCTGGCTATCTTTCTGAGAAAGGGTTTCACTGTGCAGTTCAGGCTGGCCTTGAACTCACTTTGTAGTCCAAGCTGACCTCCAACTCGGAGCAGTCCTCTGCCTCAGCCTCATGAATGCTGGGATTACAGGCATGCGCCATCACACCCGGCCAAGATTTGGTATTTTAAAGTGTAATGTTAACTAACGTATGCAGTGTTGGAAAACTGAAGGGAATTTACCAATAAGCATTGTATGCATTTAACTAGTTTAGGTGTCATTTAGTTGGGGAGATTTTGTTAATTCAAAGTATATAAAAAGGGATTAGAAAATATTGTATTTGTAAATACAGTTAGTAGCTTAAAATATTTGAAAATGGGCAGATGACATAGGGACCTGTTACAACTTGTGTCTAGTTGTACCCCAAAAGCCTCATGCAGTCATGGGCTGGCTTCTAGAGTTTGTGATTAATTTATGATCCAGTGCTGGGATTATGGATGTGGATGCTATTCCTGCCCTCAGTGGGTAATCTGCACTGCAGTGTGAGGAGGGGAGAGGGGCTCACTAGAAGCCACAGCTGCGCCCCCCCCCCTTTGCTCTTTGCTGTTTTCTGCTCTCTGCCATGTGCCGCTCTGCCTTAGAGCCAGCTGAGTATGGAGTGAAACCGCCACTAACTGTAAGCTAAGTAACCCTTTCCTTTCTTGGTTCTGGGTGTCGTGTATTTTGTCCCAGCAACAAGTGAAAAGTAATGAAGACAGGAACCTTCAATGAAGAGGACATGCGGATGGCAGATAAGCTGGGTAGCCTTGGTGGCCGTTAGGGAGTGGGGCAGAAAGAAGGCATGACATCGCATGGTGATGGCTGCACATGCTGGCAGAAGTGAGGAGCACTGGGCCGGGAGGTGGCTCAGTGGAATAAGCACTTCCCTGGCAAGCGCAAGGGCCTGAGTTCAATCCCCGGTTCCGCCAAAGAAAAAGAAGTGAGGAGCGTTCATCGGTGCTGCTGCTAGGGGTGATCTACAGAGCCAGCCAAGGAGCAGTCCCCCCAGAGTGCACTCACTGTGGGGCACGGCCTCCTCCTGGGTACTCACCCCGCAGGAATGAAACCCTGCACCCTGCTCAAGGCAGTTTTATTGGTAACAGCTCAAACCCAGAAGCAAGCAGTTTCCCTTGGTGGGTGCGGCCACCCTGGAGACCACTGCTCAGCATGAGGGGAGCCAGTCATCAATAAGTGCCATGCCTGGGTGACTCTGTGGGTCTGACACCCGTGGAGCCTTAGACTATGTAGAAGGAAGAGATCACAGATTGAGGGGGGACAGAAGTTGTGTGGAGCAGTGATGGCACACAACGATGGGATGGATGTGAGACGCCATGCTGGGATGCCACAGGCTCTGGGACTGGGAGATACAAGGAAGGCAGGGGGAATGGGATCCACAGACCACCAGATCCCCCAATGGTGTGTTGGGCCTTCACTTCAGGGTTCTTTCCCTTTCATACAGTGACACTTGTTTGGACAGAGAATTTACTCTGGAATATCTGCTGCATCAAAGAGGAAAGAGCTCTCATCAGCTTTACCACTAGCCACCATGGGAGCGAGCTGATTCCATTGCATCACCTCAGGAAGCTGGGTCCCTAGGGCAGGCCTGCCCAGGCGCACTGACACCCTGACCTCCAGGGACACAATTATCTTCACTCTGTTCCCAGGGGTCAGTCTTCCAGGCAGCCCTGGCTCTTTTGTCTCCAACATGAAAGCATAGAAGCTTCCTGGAAGGGGCCTCAGGATCAACCAGGAAGGTGGAGCCTTTGCAGCTGGGGAGGCCCACGGGGTACAGCAGCCCTGCTCACCCCCACCCCTGCCTGACTGGCCTCACCAAAGGGCCCAGTGGCTTCCACCCAGCCCAGCAGCAGGTGAAAGTCATCAGCACCTCCTAAACAGGCTCAATTAGCAGCACAATTAACTGTAGTAATTAGAAGGTGGCCTTAATGATTGTGTTTACTTCACCAGCTCCTCTCCTCTCCACCTCTCAGCTGCAGCCCAGTGTCTTGTGTGGGGCTGGTGGGCCTGTGTCTGCTGAAGGAGGGGGTCCTGCAGTGCCCTCCAGCTAGCTGAGGGGTGCGGCTACCTCCCAAGGGCACTGTCTGTGAGAGGGACTTGGGCTCTGGGGCTGTGAGCTACAGGGGAAGGCAGGTGATCCGTCTGGCGCCTGGCTTGTGGGGAGGCGGCTGTGAGGCTCTAGTGAGCCTGAAAGGCTGCCTAATGCCCACCTCAGGTGGACTGAGAGGACCTCTCTCCCTGCTCTAGGGCTTGGCCACCCTTGTAGAGGTAGACACTGCCTGGCTGTCTCCCTCCTCACCCAGCTTCTGTGGCTGGGTGGGGTCCCTGCCCTCCTCTTTATGGGCCTTACTCTGGAACTGGGGCTCAGGCAGTGGGTCCCGGCTGGAGTGGAGGTCCCAGTGCTGAGCCCTGTGAGGAGTTTCTTATTAAGCCTACAGGTGGCGCCCCTCTCCAGAAGGACCAGGCTGGGAATGGGTGGAAGGAGGAAGCTGGGCCACCCTGGGCCCTGGGGGACCAAGGAGGAAACCTCACATTGAACTGGTCACCAGTGCTGGCCCTACCGAAGATGAACCCCAGCCTCTCAAGCTGCAAGCCGCAGCTTCCTGGGGACCCCAAAGCCTCACCAGCACCCAGAGTGTCAGCTGTTATCCCTCCCAACACCCCAAGCCTCTGCTTTTCATCCCAACGTGACCTACGGAGGAAACCCTGTGCCCAGGTCACTTTCTAGAGTGGACAACGGACTAAGCCAACAGGAGGTCCCAACGTCCACAGTGGCTCTCCCAGCTCCTGTGATTATGCCCTGATCCCGATTGATGTCACTGTCACTGTGTGCACCCAAGGTTGTCATTTGCTCTGAAGTGCACGGGCCTGCTTCTGGGACCCTGGAAAGCCAGCAGCATCTCAAGCACTGGTGCTGAGCATGACCCTAATCACATAAGCCAGAGGCAGACGA
This sequence comes from Ctenomys sociabilis, assembly GCA_004027165.1. Classification (NCBI taxonomy): domain Eukaryota; kingdom Metazoa; phylum Chordata; class Mammalia; order Rodentia; family Ctenomyidae; genus Ctenomys; species Ctenomys sociabilis. Next base: position 59,330 of record PVKA01001173.1, on the reverse strand, counting down.
GGGGTCGTGCTGTTCTCATAGAAATTATGAGGAACCCTCTGAACAAACTGGATGAGGCACTGTCCTGGAAGCAGCTCTGCAGCCCTTCAGCAAAACTGGAGCCATCCACTTGTGGAGCGAGGAGCAGAACAACAAGGGGCAGGGCCACCCCACAGATCCCTCTGCACTGGGACCAGGAGGTCAGCGGCCTTATCCTGGGTGCTTTCTCCAGACAGCGGCCCATGGGGTGGGAACACAGCCCAGAGTGCCATGAAAGGGAAAATGGAGCCCCCTGCCACACGTGCTGAGCTCGGGGCCTAGGTCACGGTAGGTCTGCCTCGTCGTGGCCTTTCACTATTCAGCCTCCCTCAGTACCTGAGCCGGACACAGAGACAGCACACATGTCTGGCAGCAGGTGTGGGCATGCTGGCCACACAGAAGTAGGCACAACTTAGGGGCTGCTACTCCAGATGGGGTGGCCAGGTGGCCACTGTCTGCAGCCTCCTGTGCTCTGCTCTCCTGACATGCCGAGCCTCATGCGGGCACACATCCACTTCATCCTCGGTCTCCTTTGGCCTGGAGTTTCCCCTGGGAGTTAGCATTCAGCATACGTTGGCCAGGGCTCAGAGCAGGTTGGCTGTACTCTCTGGGGTCTTTGTGCCGGATGTCAGGGCTCTGGCCCCATGTGGGTCACAGGTACACCACACTGGGGAAACTGGTCTGCTTTCCCCCAGTGTTCGTTTGGCAGCCTGGGCCCCAGTGGTGCTGCCACAGCTCCCGCTTTAGGCCCATTTATTGCTTAACACTGAGCACCAACCCCACCCTGGGCAAATATTTATTTGGCAAATAAGGGCTTGCCAGGACGAAGGCCACAGAAGGCTTCTCGCCATGGGTGGCACAGGAGCAAACAGCTGTGGTGGATGCCCCAGGAAGGTTGTGGACAAGGGGGAAGGAGATAGCCGTGGGCCATAGGTACCCAAGGCCCCCAGATGCTGGGCCACTGCCAGGCAGTAGGGACATCTGCTTGGCAGGAGGCCCCTGAACAGAGGGGCATGGGAATGCCAGCTTCCTGGATCCACACAGTGGCCTATGCCAGCACAGGATGACCCTGATGTCCCTGGCCCCAGCCAGCTCTTGGGTCTCTGTGTTCTGACAATGTAATAAAGGAGGTGCTGGTGTTATGGAGCACAGGGCCTGAGCAACTTAAGCTTTCCAGACCAGAGCAGCAAACAGGAGGCCTCATGCAAGCTGGGCACCAGCCTGCCTACGAATGCTCCTCTGACCCCATAGTCTAGGGACACAGCTGGCTATGTCATATCCCTGGGCACCTTGGAACCCCTCAGGGCCAACTGGCAGCCCCTCAAGTTTCATTCCACCAGTGAAGTACTGCAGGAATGGAGCCCTGGACTCTGAGGCTACTAAGGTCCCTTCCCTGCCCTTGGTGGTTGGTAGGTGGCTGTGGTAAAGCCTGGCCTCACTGTGAAGGACAGAGGCCCTGATGTGGCATGAGGTATATACCTGTACTGGGCATGGGCAGAGTCACCTCGGTGCAGAAGAGACAGCCCAGCCTGTGAAGGAGACACCCTTGGTTGGGACGACCCAGCACAGCAGTCCTCCCATATTCTTCTCAAAGCCAAATGGAGCAGCACAGGCACTAGGAGTGATTTCCAGGTGAGACCCTCCCCGATGGAGCAGATCCCTGAGTTCACCAAGTTCATCACACAAATGAGGTGCCTGAGGTAAGTAGAAGCACAGCCACATGCTTGGACCCTCTTCTCAAGCATAGAAGTTCAGAGCCCATGGGAAAACATGAAGTGGGCTAGGAACCTGGTGGCTGATAGCAAGGGGGTGGGTAGTGTCAGCCCTGGTGGGCAGGACCAGCTCACAGGCTGCAATGTGGCTGGTTCAGCCCTTCAGAGCAGTAGCAAGTGGCCCGCATCACCCTGTAGCTGGAGCCCCAGGACCTATACCTGTCTGTGAGACCAATGTGGCCACAGTCAGAGCAGCACTTGGTCACAGTAGTGGTCATGTGGCCCAAGCACTGGGCTTGAAATCGGTGCCTGGATTTTTAAAGTAAAACAAGGACACAATGCTCCCTGTCCTTCCCCTCGAAGCCAGTGTGAGCAGACCCTGTGCTGGCCATGTCACACCACTACCCAGTAGTTGAACCATCTGGTGAATATGTAACAAGGAACATTCGCCTCCCCTTGCAACCTCCAGTGCAAGAGGTTCAGCACATTGTTTAGCCCTGAGGGTTTTTAAAATTTTTATCAGTACACAGAAAAACGTCCACAAGGAAGCTGGACACAGTGGCACATACCCATAATCCCATAATCCCAGGATTTAGGAGGGTGAGGCAAGAGGATTGTAAATTTGAGGCCAGCTTGGACAATTTAGAAAATTCCTGTCCTTTTTTTTTGTAAGATCCATCATAAAGGGAAAAATGAAATCCAGCACCAAAAAAGTTCCTCCTGGGCTAGGGCTATAACACAGTGGCATATGCACCTGCCTAACAAATGCAAGGTCCCAAATTCAATACCCGGTATCAGAAACAAACAAACAAAAAGTCCCTTCCATTTTAGAGAGAACAATAACTTGGACATGTGCCTGGAGGTCTTCTGAGATCACAGGAACTTGGGGTGCCCTGAGGGTCTGGGCAGCTTTTTCCACCCTGAGTCAGCCCTGCTTCCTGGAAAGGAACCCCAGAGGCTGGACTTTGAACTCTGCATCCTGACCTTTGGCCAACCCAACTTCCCGTTCTCCAGATGCCCCAGCTGTGAGGCCAGACTGCATCCACCGAAGCTGAGGGCTGTCCGGTCCTCAGCCCCCATCCAGAAGCTCCCCGCAGGAACGTGAGACACACAACACACGCACGTACGCGTGCACACCCGTGTCTGGCATGCACAGTGCTCTCCCTTCCGTTGCCTGGAGGTGTCCCTGCTGCCATGTTTGCTGTGCATGTATGAAAACCACCCCGAGTACTCCAGCTGTCTCACAGCTGACAGAACCCCGATTGGTACTAACCCTACTTGTCTTCTGCACTCTGATGAGGTCACTATAAGCAGAAGGGATAGAGAGGTAGATGTGACTGCAGGCCACCAGACCCTACCCCACCTTGCTCTCAGGCCCATGGCAGGGCTCTGCCTGTCCACGACACAGTGTCCACCTTGCTTGGGGACAGGGCTGTGATTCTACGCTGCCTGGGCCTTTCGTAGTTGCTGACCCACCATGCCCTCCTCTTTCCTGGGGCCACTGTCCTTGCAGCTGTCCTTGCTGCTGTCTTGCTGGGACCGCTGCCCCTGAGGCCTCCCCGGTGCCTCCTCTTCCTGGTCAGTGGTCATCTCACTGCCCTGGTACCACCTCCCCAGATCTGAACTGCTTCTCTGCTATAGCAGCCTCTGTGCCTGGCACCGGCCAGCTGTGCCCTTTTGTTGTTTTGTTGCCCAGTAGAACTTTCTCACTGCCATGCCCAACTGCAGCTTCAGCACCCTGAGAAGGGGACATGAAGTTTCCTGGTGTTTGAGATGGCAGCAGGGTGTACACCAGGGCGGCAGGGGCACCCCCTTGATTGGTAGTGGGGACACAGGGAGACCTTAGAGCAGATTCCTCATTTGAACAAAGTCTTCCTTGTGGCTGATTTGTGCTTGACCCCAACTCTTGGGGCTGGGTATTTCTGGGCCTCACCCTAAAAGCTCTTGCCTGGTGGGAAGGTTGGGTGAGCATCTGGGTTCTGACACTTGTGCTCTTCGCCTTGCAGATTGTATCACTGCCTTTCCCCTGGAAAGAAGAGATACATTTCTTTCCTAGGTGTGGGGTTGGTGTTCTAAAGACCATCTCTGTCCTCTTTCCCAAGAGCAAAGTTAGAAACCTGAAATGCTCTCAGACTCCCACGTGACAAGAGCTAATCCCTGTGGTGGCTGCGCCCCCAGTCCTGCCATCCCTCTAGGGCTTGAGCTCCTGCTGCAGCTAATCAGACACAACAGCACATTAAACCCTACTCAGGGGTCAGCTTGGTTTCCTTCTTGAATGCAAGGATGGTTTAATACATTTTTTAAATCTTTTACTTATTTAGTACAGGGTCTCTCTACACAGCTCAGAGTCGCAGTGATCCTCCCATGTCAGCCCCAAGCCTGGTTTCAGTGGACAGGGTACAGCATGTGGTAGGAGGGATCAAACCTGGGTCCCTCCGCTGGCCAGGCAGGTGCTTAGACCTCTGAGCGGTCTCCCCATCCCAGTTTAATACATCAAAGGAGAAAAATGTGATCACCTCAACTGAAAACTGTTTAATAAATTTCAAAACCTACTTATGGTTTTAAAAAATACCTGTTGGGCAAAGGATATAAGTGGCATAAGTGCCTGTCTGGGAAGCACAAGGTCCTAAGTTTGATTCCTGGTACCAAAAAATCCTTACACCAGGCATGGTGGCACATGAATATAATCCCAGGAAAGCTGAAGCAAAATAATAAAAAATTGGAGTCCAGCCTTGAACTTAATGACTTAGTGAGACCATGTCTCAGAAGAAAAAGGGTGAAGTTGCTCAGGGAAAGGCACTAAATTTAATGGTCAGTAACCCCCCACGCGCAATACTCACACACACCATATTTAATCTTGGAGCAGTGGCATATACCTGTAATCCCGGCCACTCAGGAGGCTGAGGCAAGAGGATCATGAGTTTGAGCCCAGCCTGGACAATTTAGCAAGACCCTGTATCAAAATTTTAAAACATAAAAATAAAAAGGACTAGGGTGTAGGACTAGTGCAAGAGCACTTGTTTAGTATGCACAAGTCCCTGGGTTCAATCTCCACTCCTGAAAAATAAAACACTATGAAACAAGACAACACAGGGGCTGGGGATGTGGCCCAGTGGCAGAGTTCTTGCCTTGCCTGAACAAGGCCCTGGGTTCAATCCCCAGCACCACACACACACACACACACACACACACACGGGGGAGGGGGAGTGGGGGAGAGAGAGAGAGAGAGAGAGAGAGAGAGAGAGAGAGATACCACACCACCTCGTAGTAAGCTAAGGGTAAAGAGGACATTTGCTAATATGACAAGGTATGCAAACCACAGCCCTACAGCAAACTCTGAATGGGAACTTCAGTGTATTCTCCTCGAGTCTGGATGAGGTCCAGGCGCTCCCAACAGGCTGCTGCCCAACACAACTCTCCAAGTCATGTCCCCCAGAAAGGACAGAGTGAGGAGCAGAGCTGAGGCAGGAGTGCGGGAGCTTAGCCCCCTCAACCCAGGAAATCTGATAGTCAGGGCGTGGAAATCAAGCTGGATGTCAGCCGCACAGCTGGACAGCTGCCGTGGGATTAGTACGCCACCCTGCCGGGTGTGACTGAGTGGCCACAGAGCGGTGACCTCAGGGTCTGGAGCCTGGCTCCTTCCTCTTTGGCACTGGTCCCTGCTCTGCTTCCCAGCTGTCATAGGTTGGACAGTTACCCTGTGCCATGTTGTTCCATCATGTTTCTGCCTTGGAGTGGGCCATCCAGGGACTTGATGAAATTCCCTCCCTCCCTCCTTCCCTCCCCCCTTTCCTCCCTCCCTCCCTTTCTTTCTTCCTTCCTTTTTTTTTTTTTTTTTTTTTTTTTTTTTTTTTTTTTTTTTTTTTTTTTTTTGTCTTTTTGAGACAGGATCTCACTGTGCAGTTCAGGCTGGCCTTAAGCTCACTTTGTAGCTCAGGCTGGTCTTAAACTCACAACAATCCTCCTGCCTCAGCCTCCCAAGTGCTGGGATTACAGGCCTGTGCCACCACACCTGGCATTTCTTCCTCCCTCCCTCCCTCCCTCCCTTCCTCCCTCTGTCTTCCTTCCTTCTTCCGTTCCTCACTCCCTCCCTCCCTCCCCTCCTTCCTTCCCTTTTCTCTGTCTTTCTTTCAATTAGCACTACTGGGAATTAACCCAGACCTTCATATTGAGCTATGTCCCGAGCCCCTTCTGTTGTGTTTTCTTTTGTTTTGAAACAGTCTCAATAAATCACTCAATTGCCCAGGCTGAGCTTCAATTACAGCCCTCCTGCCTTAAACTCCCAGAGTGCTGGGATTATAAGCATGTGCCACCATGCCCAGATTAAACTTCTTCTCCTTTAAGTTGTATACATCAAATATGGGTTGGGGGTGACGAACACAATAGAAAACCAATTAAAAACAAGAGTCCAGCAAGAGTGCATTCTTCTGTGGTTCCTGGGTGTGGAGCTTGGGCGTAGCCCCTTCCCTGAACACCCCACTCTACTGATCCTCCCAGCTGCTCTGCAGACCAAAGGAGCAAGTTTGTGAAAGATCCAGGATCCAGGTCCACTGGCTCCAGATCATGAGCCAGTTTTCAACTTTATTTGGGCCTTGACCCCTCCCCCCTCCTTTTTTATGTATTTAGTACGGGGTCTACAGGGTCTCACTACAGAGATCAGATTCGTAGTGATCCTCGGACTCCTAGTGTGACCCTCTTGAGTGCTTTTCTTTTAAAAACTGGGGTTCAAACTCAGGACCTTGCACCTATGCCGCTGAGCTGTCTCCCCAGACCCCCAAGTGCTTTTGGGTCAGTTGCTTTCTTATGGCCCTGACATCTGAGGAAACAGCTCCCCCTTTTCTCTCTCTCTCCTAAGGATTAGTGAGTTGTGCCTTTTTGTTTCATACATTGCAGGGCAAATTTATCCAGTTCTGATTGAGGCTAGGGCTGTGTGAATCCCAGCCCCTGCAACAGAGACCCTGCTGCAAAAAACAAAACTGAGAGTATTGTTCTGCATCAGCAGCAACCAGTTAGGAATAAAGTTGAATTCACAATATCAAGTAAAGCTTCTAGGAGTCAACACACACAATGGTAACAGCACTTCCATGCTCATGAGCCGTGGTGTCCTTGCGCTGGGTGGCGGAGGGGTCCCCATACCCTGTCACAGCATCTGCTCCTCCTAACTCACCTTGACATTCACAGTCCTAGCCTCAATCACAGCTGGATAAATTTGCCCTACAATGTATGGAACGAAAAGGCACAACTCACTAAACCTTAGGAGAGAGAGAAAAAAAAGAGGAGCTAGTTTCTCAGATGTCGGGGTCCACAAAAAGAGCAACTGCCCCAGAAGCACTTGGGGTCCTGGGGAGATAGCATAAGCACCTACCTAACAAGTGCAAGGTCCTGAGTTTGATCCCCAGTATAAAAACAAAAATAAAGACAAAAAAGCATTTGGGCTGGGGAGATGGCTCAGAATCAGCGCTTCCCTGGCAAGGGCAAGGGCCTGAGTTCAATGCCTGGTTCCACCAAAAAATAAAATAAACAAAAGCACTTGAGCTGAGGAACTCAGTCTGATGAGGCCGTCAAAGGGTCAGACCCCAGGCCTGCTGTGCTGGCCCTGCCTGCGGGACCTGATGAGACAGCAACGGAGACTGAGCGTGGTGATACGCGCCTGTACTCCCAGCTCTAACAGGCTGTAAACAGGCAGATCAGTATGAGTCAGATCTAGTAGTGAAACCCTGAACACCCTGTAGACCCTTCTCTGAAATACAGGGGAAAAAAATAGAGAGTCAGAGCCCAAATAAAGTTGAAAACTGGCTCACGATCTGGAGCCAGCAGACCTGGATCCTGGATCTTTCACAAACGTGCTCCTTTGGTCTGCAGAGCAGCTGGGAGGACCAGTGTGGGGTGCTCAGGGAAGGGGCTACGCCCAAGCTCCACACCCAGGAACCACAGAAAAACACAGTGCATTCTGTAGTCAAAGTCCAGACTTTTGGACCAACAGGGCCTGAATGAAGTAGATATTTAAACAGGCTCAGGGACAGCTGTCTGGGAGAAAGAGGCTCTGTGATCCCCTGGGAAACCGAGAAGCCAGCAGAAGCTGTGGGCAGCTGGAGGCTTCACTGAGGACTCGTCCAGGGTGTTAGCAATGAGGCAGGGAGGGCTTGTGGTCAACCTATGGTGCTCCTGGGCTGTTAGGCCAGGGTGGGTGTGGACAGGAGTCTGCAGCAGATCTGGCAAACCAGGTGGGGGCAGTATCCTGTGCTAGCTCAAGAGAGGGCAAAGATGTAATCCCAGCACTAGGGAGGCTGAGGCAGAAGGATTGTTGTGAGTTCGAGACCAGCCCGAGCTACAGAGTGAGCTTAAGGCCAGCCTGAACTGCACAGTGAGACCCTGTCAAAAAAAAAAAAAAAAAAAAAAAAAAAAAAAAAAAAAAAAAAAAAAAAAGAGAGAGAGAGAGGGCAAAGACATGGCAGAAAACCAGGGTGTGTGTGGAGGGGTGGCTTGACAGACCCCACCCAACAGCCCTCACCCCAGTCCCTCCTAATCTGCAGCTGCCTGATGCATGCATTATCTGCTGCTAGCTTGCTGGAGGTATGCAATAATTTATCATGTGTGGGCCTGGAGCGGTGACACAGAGCAAGTGGGTCTAGGGCTATGTGTACCTTAGGACACTGATGGCGATGGAGGGTCCTCAGAAGAGCTCCCTCCTGGCCCTCTGCCTCCTGCCCTTCAGCTATGGCCCATGTGTGTTGTCAGAGCCAGCTCCACTGCCTGCCCGAAAGCCCTTGTGGGGGTTCTGGTGAGTGGGAAGGTGGGTGCCCTAGAGACCCTGTCCCACCTGTCATTTTTCTGGAGGAAAAATCTAGTTTTAGCCTTTGAGTCCTAGTTTTCAGGCACAGGATTGATCAAGTGATCGCCCCTCTCCAGTGACTATAAGGCCATGGAGTCCTGTATGGCCTCTGCCTGCGTTTAGGCCCCACGGTGGATCTTTGGTTACTGACTAGAAAAGCTGGCTACAGTTTCTTTTTTTTTTTTTTTTTTTGTCTTTTTGAGGCAGGGTCTCGCTATGCAGTTCAGGCTGGCTTTAAGCTCACTTTGTAGCTCAGGCTGGTCTCGAACTCACAACAATCCTCCTGCCTCAGCCTCCCGAGTGCTGGGATTACAGGCATGCGCCACCACACCTGGCTTGGCTACAGTTTCTGAAGACTGACAGTCTTGAGAAGCTGTGGGACTGAGCGCTGGGTGGGGGCTGGGAGGCATAAGATGGGTGGGGTAGGTGGCCGCAGAACCTGCCAGCATCCAGAGGGACCATTTCTACCCTGTCAGGATACACACGCACACACGCGCATGCACGCACGCACGGACACACGTGCCCATGCGCATTATCCTTAAGGTAGATGGGGCAGTGCCCTAACCCTCAGGACCGCTTTCTTTTTCTGTGCTTTTTGTTGCTCTTTTCTCTCTGCTTTCCTTGGCATTATGAAGTCTTTTATTTTAAGTGAAAACCCTTCAGCATTCCTATGTAGATGGACACTATACACAAACCCTGGTTTTTTCTCAGAGAAGAAGTTAAAAATTATTCAACACAAAATTCCTGGGCTGCAGAGCAGCAGCCAGTTGTACCAGGCAAAGGTTTCCACCGCATTCCGCCCAGCCAGGCCTTGATAAGACAGCCGGGCCTGCTCGGCAGCCGCTCATCCACAGGGACCAGGTAGGACTGGGGCGCCAAGGGGTCCCATGGAAAGTGCCAGGGGGCAGTCTGTGGGCTGGGGTGACCACTTTGTTTCTGAACAGCTCCAAAGCCCCCACTCTGGAATGCTTCCTTCCAGGGCCCCAAACCCCACACAGCTCTGTTTCCTCCACTCCGGGCCTGCGGAGGCAAGGACTGTGCTGTGCTGGCAGGGTCTTACGCCTCACTCTCTGCTGTGTGCTGCTGGTACTATGAGCACTGCATTGTTTTTGGGGTGTTAAAGAGTAGCCTGGAACTTGAGTGAGGGCTTGTCCCAGCCACTAGGACTGTGGCCTGTGGGAAATTACAGAAAGATGATGAGTGATTCATGTGTCCCCTTAGAAGCTGGGGTCCCAGACTTCAGTGACATTTTATGGGTGTCCTAAGCTTCCTGGAGGAGAAGATGGTTATGAAGGTCCTACACTATCCCTGGGGGCTTTTCATGACCCAGTGGCATCCAGCAGTGCCCTAGGGGCACTAAAGAGGGGCCACACCTATCCCATATGTGTGTGCAGGAATCACTCCCCAAATCACAGGAGTAGAACCAGGCCTTTCCAGCTGGCTTTATTAATCTTGAATTGCAGACCAGGGAAAGGCAGTGCAGTTAATAGGTAGGCTTAGGTAGGAAAATTGCAAGTTTGACACCAGCCTGAGCAATTCAAACACCGACTCAAAATAAAAAGGGCTGGGGATCCAGGTAAATGATAGCGTACGTGCCTAGCATGTACAGGTTCTGGTTTTAATCTCCTGTTTTAATTTTTTTTTTAAAAGCCAAAATCCATGGGGATTCCCTACAGCCTGGAGTGCCACGGTGAGCAGGTGTCAGACATAGTGGCTCCCTAGCATTCAGCTGTGGACAGAAAGTAGTAGAGACCTTGCCTGACAAAAGGAAGCTGAATCAAGTGAGACCCCATGACAGGGAAGCCATGCACCATTACCAAGGCACACAGCGGACACCAACTATTGCAGCAGCAGTGCTGGGGAGGGGAACTTGGAACCCACCCTTGGGAAGGAGAACGGGGCCAGAGATGTCTACACCAACCCTGAGCTCACCCAAGCTCTGCAGTCATTTAGTGACTGCGAGGCCTCGGAGCGAGTGCACCAGCTGAATCTTTAATCCTACTCTCTATCAGAGTTCACACGTTTTTTGTTTTGTTTTGTTTCCTTTGCCGAACCAAGGATTGAATTCATGCCCTTGTGCTTGCCAGGGAAGCGCTTATTCCACTGAGCGATCTCCCCGGCCCCCTCCACTCACATGGTGACAAATATTTCCACATGACCCGGATAGACATCCTCCTGTCACCCACCATACCGCCCCCAAGCCAGGGCTTCCCAACTGCCCAGCTCTCCTGGGATCTACTACCGCTGCTTAGGGAAGGAGGAAGTGTGGCGTCACGGTGGTCTTGTGCAGACATTACCCACAGAGCCGTGGGCAGGTGTGGACCCTCCTCTCATCTCCACCCATTCTCATTCTTTTTGGATAAGCTTTGCACTCACACAGGGCCTGCAGCATGGCACATGGCTCGCGTTCTAAGCCAAACACTTGTGCTGTTTTCCACAGAGTTAATAATTGCCTTCTTTCTTGCCTGCCTAGTTTGTCCTGAATTCATTACTAATTCATCCCCAGACTCCACTGGGCTTTCTGAGGAGACTCTCTGGCCAGTCCCTCTGGATCCTGGGCATCACTGTATGCTGTGATATCTCCAGGCCAGATGTCCTTGGGTCCTGTGTCCTCTCTTTTGGGTTACCATGTGCCTTGGTGGGCTGTGTCTTTCAGGAGCTCCTCAAGAAAAGCAAGTGGGGGACACTTGGCTTTGAATGTGCTGTTGCAGGTCCCCACTGGGCTAGCAGTGGGGCTGGGAACAGAGCCCACTTTCCCTGGAGCTGACTGAGGTCCTCTCTAACCCACCAGGGTCCTCTGCTATTGCTGTGGGCATATGTGACCAAATTTAGTTCCTGTTCCTCAATGTAACACCTGCAACCTGTTTTTCACCCAAAGTTTTTGGGGCCTTTTCCTTTTCAGTGCTGGGGATTGAACCTGGATTGGACCCTTTGTGTTGTTACATCCCTAGTCCTTTTTTAAAACATTTTTGGGCAGGCTCGGGAGATAGCTCGGCAGTCTAAGCATCTGCCTGGCAAGTGCAAGGACCCAGGTTCCATCCCTGGTGCCAGTTCCAGAACTCATGTGCAGTACAGGGCACTGGAAGTAGTACACACCTGTAATCCCAGTGGTAGAGGGGCTGAGATCGGAGGGTCACTACAAGTCCAAGCTGCATAGTGAGACCCTGTACCAAATAAATAAAAATTTAAAAATAAAATTTTGAGACAGGATCTTGCTAAATCATTAAATTGCCTAGGCACAGCCTGAATTTGTGGTTCTCCTGCCTCAATTTCCAAGTAGCTGGGGTCATAGACATGCACCACTAAACCTGGTTAGTTTGTGGCTTTTTAATAATTTTGTTTTGGTTTTAGTTTTCTCCTTATATACACAGATGTTTGATATAGATATATAAATTTCCTTACAACCACATTACTGTGCCCAAGTTAAAACTTGGATAGGGCAAAACATTCTACAACTGTGAGAAAATCTTTTAATGCCATCGACACATGGTTAAAATCAATACTGTGCTCAGAATGCTTACCAGTTATCAAGTAAGCCTAGAAACTCCAGGGGAAGTAGGTGAGGGCTGCTCAGGCATCCGGCGAGCCCTCCAGACTCAGGGCTTGAAGAGAATCAGGCGCACTGGATGGCAGCAGCTCCCTGGAGCAGCGCCAGAGACCAGGTCGTGTGGCTCACAGGGCAGGAGGCAAGCAGGAGCTGTGGCGTGGTAGCATGAGCCACAGGTGTCAGTCGGGGTTAGGGGACAGGAGGTGCAGATGAGGTCCCATGAAAGGTGTCTGCAGGTGAAAAGGGGAAAGCAAACGCAGCTGCTTCTGGAAGGGCTGATGTCAGGCACAGCAGCAAGAACAGGGTGTCTAATCTGGGCAAGACTGGGGTGCATCCCAGCTCCCACTGTCCCAACAAAGTATCAGGCCTGAGGACTTAAGCAACAGCAGATCGCTTTCTCGCAGTTCTGGGGAACGGGTGAGATGGAAGTTAGTGAGGCACGGTGTGTCTCAGGCGTCTCTCCTCAGCTGGGAGATGGCCAGGTTTTCACATAGTCAGGAGTCCTTTTTCTCTGTACCCGGCCCTGCTGTGTCTCTGTGCGTCCTCTTCACAAAGATACTAGTCAAACTGGACAAGGGTCACTGCGAGGGCCTGAATCGGTTACTTCCAAACTCTTGTGCCTTCTGACATCCTGGTGGGGTGGGCTGGCTAGTGTTCCTGGCACTCACAGCGATAGGTGTTGCCCGCCCCACTGCAAGGCTGCCAGCTGACCAATGTATGACACCCACTCCGGCCTCAAGTCAGCCCTGGGCCCCCAGGTGGTACTATGGGAAGGCAACCAGTTCCACTGTCCTTGTGGTTTATTGTTTCACTTCCTCCTCCCCTGTGTGCCTGAGACTAGTAGAGCCCTAGTGGCATGAGATTCTGATGGAGGCAACCCTTGATGGGCGCCCTGCACAGGTGGCACTGGCATTCCTGGCAGCCTACAGGTAGCAGTGCCCGGGCTTTGTTCGCATGGTGGAGAAGGAAAACTTCTTGGAGCAGACTTTGTCTTGTTTTCTTGAAAAAAGATGATGTAATTTATTTGTCTTCCTTATTGAGCATGTGACATTAGTAATTTTCTCCCAGGAAACAGGCAGCCTGGTGTGGTCAAAACTGGGCTGCAGAACCAGGGAGATGGCTCAGTAAAATAAGAGCTTCCCTGGCAAGCACAAGGGCCTGAGTTCAATCCCTGGTTCTCAAAAAATAAAAAAAATAAAAAAACAAAAAAAAAGAGGGGGGATGTAAAGAGTTGGAGACCATGCCTCAAACCATTACTCCTCCATTGGGCCCCCTCCCACCTGCACTCTAAATAGATCTTGGCTCCATCCTGCACCCCTCCTCACGCTTCCTTCTGTGACAGCAATTACAGTTCCCACCCACCAGGAGGGGCTGCCTCACAGGCAGTCATCAGCCAGTGAGCTCTGGGCATGGCCCTGGTGGACACCCCCCCCCATGCTCTGAAGCTGTCCAGGAGAGGCTGCTGCAGGGCCCCAGGGTCCTTCTCAGAAGCCCAGAGCTGGAACAAGGCATACTGGCCAGCCCCGAGAAGAGGCACTTGGAAGTGGGTGGAGACTTGGTGGCAGGGATGGGTTCCAGAGCACAGGCCCTGGTGAGAGGAAGGGAAGGAGGAATTCTGCTGACTGCGAAGGCCTGGAAGCCAGGAGCTGGGGCTGCCCTCTCCACTGGCCCCACAGGCCTAGTTACTCTGGCCCCAGCCTGTCTGCATAGCCCAGGTCCTCCCCCTTCCTTGTGATGGGGAACTCCTAGGCATGCTTGCTGTGGGTCAGGACCCTGGGCCTATCTATGCTGCTTGTGTTTAGGGCTCTGGGCTGACTGGGTCCTTACCTCCCCTGGGCTTAGGTGACCTCTATGTACCCTCCTGCCCTTATCCCACCTGCTAGGATCCTGGCCTGCTCTCAGTTTCCTGTGCATCTGTTCCTCTTGGCAGCATCTGAGACCACAGCCCATTCATGAGGGGCACCTTGAGAGATGTGGCTTTTCAGAGCCCACCCTGACCACTGACCTCCCTCCCCAGCAGGTAATCAGCTCAACTTCACCCAGAGATTCCCATGGTTTTCACTGCTAAGGCATCACCACAGGCTCCAGACGTGACGTACCAAGGCAGGAGTTCCAGCGCGGCCTCTGATCACTCTGTCAAACAGTCTAGAGGCCTCTAGAGCACTCGGTCTCCCACTGCCCTCCTCAGGAAGGGGATCAGCAGCATCTGTCCTGTTTCTAGCTGTGGAGGTCCTGCCAGACACCACCATATGGGCCACGCTACAGTTGGAGATCTCAGAGCTAGGAGACCAGCACTTCTGGGCTTCCTGGAGGGAGCTCTCCCACGTGAACCATAGGGAGCAGGATATACATTTATAGGGACCTGCACCCACAGCTCAGTCAGGAACCAAAGCCCAGTTCAAAAGGCAGGGGCTCTGGGTGTGTGGCTAGGCCTGGTCTGAGGGTGCTCCCTTCTGCAGAGGGGCCAGTGAGGTTCAGACAGGGAAAGCAAGGCTGGGAGGAATCAGTGGTCCACTGGCCTGTGGTGTGGGTAAGGTGGTACAAGGGTTGGGGTGCTGGAAATGGTGGTGGGGGCAGGGCTTTCACGTGGGTGCTGTAGGGTAAGTGAAAGCAGGGGTCTTAGGGCAGGGGAGATGGCTCAGTAGAATAAGTTGCTCGCCTGGCAAGTGCAAGCATCAATCCTCGGTTCAAGAAAGAAAGGAAAGAGAGAGAGCAAGCAAGCAGGGGTCTTTCCTGGGGATGGCAGTCCACTCTAAGGGGATGGGCTGGGCTGGGCTGGGCTGGCCTGCTGTGGGGACCTTCGAAGTCAGAGAGTGAGGCTTGTGGGCAAGGTCTGGCGGTGAATCCTCTAGCCTGAGCACTGGAGCAACCAATTCAGCCATCCTGTCCCTCCCTGGGGACACAGTGTGTGCTCTGGGTTGCTCCAGTGCTTGAAAGCCGGAGGGGGAGGGGACGCACAGTAGGATTCCTGCCCGGGTCCCTGAGGTCCTAGGGCTCCCGGGATCTGTCCATTCCCTCCACGCTGCCCGCAGGTCCCAGGCAATCGCGACTTGGCCAGGCCACTCTTCCGGCAGAGGTCCGTCTGGCCCTGCGATCCGCTCCGGGAGGGCGCGGCCGGAACGGCTCCCCTTTCCTCTGGGAGGGATCCGGGTAGCCGCACCTGCGCACCTGAGCGCCGCCCTCACCCTGCCCCCTGTTTTCCCGCCGGGCCTCCTGGCCCTTCGCGGTGCGGAGCAGGGCGGGGAGGAAACGAGACCCCGCCAGGTGCGCGAGACAAAGGCGGCACCGCGCGGCCGCCCGGGGCCGTGGGGCGGGGCGGGCCCAAGTCTGGCCCGGGAGGGTGGCCCAGCTCCCGCGAGTCCCTCCAGAGCAGGTCAGTGCCTCTCCCCAGAGGCTGCAAGGGTGCTCGGTGAATGGGGGGTCTCCTCCCCCGCGGCGTCCGTGGATTTTTGTCACTCAGCTGCCTGTGGGGCCTTCTGCAGTGTCAGCCACCTGTACTGGGGACTCCCAGCCTCCCAGAAACGGGTGACACAACCCGGGTCACCCTGGAGAGGTTCTCGCCTTACCTCCCTGCACTGGCCAAGGGGCAGGGCCCTGGGAACAATACAGTCCTCAAGAAGCTGCCACTTTAGGAAGGTGGGGGCTGATACTTGGCCCTGCCTCTTCAGGAAGTAGCCCCCCCCCCCCCATCCCGGGGCCTGGAGACCCGCACCTCCCTCTTGGGGCTCTGCATGGCCTTGCTCTTCCTCCTCCAGCTCCTCACACATGTGAATGCACACGCAAACCTACACACAGAGCCTTGAACACTCATATACAAGCACACCCCCACATCCCACATTCCCCGAGACACAAGCACAGCTGAGTGAGCATGTGCACACACACTTAGCCAGGCTAAGTTTCAATCCCGTATTCCTAGAGTAGCTGGGAATATAGGTGTGCACCACCATACCTGGCCTACGTCTGTATTGACAGAAACAACGGAGGCTGAGACTGCTAGAGGGATGTAGTTGCCTGTGGGCCCCTGGAGAGCTGAAGGGGTAACCCTTCCTGGATACAGACAAGGAAACCACTTACCTGCCAGTATCTGTCTGGCTTTGCAAAGACCCGTCCTGAGTATGTGCAATCATCGCAGGCCATAGTCTTGGGAAGGGTTGCACGGCACCTGAGATGGCTTTTGCATCCCTATGTCCATATGGCCAGCATGGGGAAAGGGTGGCTAGGGGTGGGGGTGGGTGGTGCTGCTGGTTGTGGTAGGACAGGTCTGGAGGAGGGCATGGACGTAAGACAGCAGGTGTCACCACTTAGAGACCAGAGGCTTTGTGTTTCATTTCTGTCCCTAACCTGTGGAGTCAGAGAACATCTTTTGCCTGAGTTGAGAAACTGCTGAAGGGTTATTTGACCTCGACCTGCTTGGGGCTGCCTTGGCTTCCTGCTTCCTCTTACCTGGGGATTTGTCTTAGGAAAGACAAAGACAGAATAAAGCAGAAAGAGACCGCATTAGTCAGTGGGCTTTCCGTGAGTACAAGAGGAACAGAGGCTTGGCCAGGAGAGACTGGGAGGTGGAGGAGGGCCCTCTACTTTGGGCTAAGGCTCCTGGGTCCTGCCAGTAACCCACACATCCTGGTCCTTGGGTCTGAGGCTGTGAATGTCTCAGCACTCTGGGTGAGGCCCTTGGAGGGAGACGTGCCAGCTCTTGTCTAGCAATCTGTGACTTGAATTTAATTTTACTTACAGACTCTTTCCCCATAATACTTCTGGAAGGATGTTGGCAACTTCAGTTTTTTCTTTGTGAGTTTTTATTTAGGTTTCAGGAAGTCTTTCTGACCTTGTATACATACATGTGTCTTTCTGCCTTTCTTCCTTTAGTACTGGGGACTGGACTTAAGGCCTTACGCATAGCAGTAAGGAACATTACCACTGAGCTACATCTCAACTTTTTCTTGACTTTTTTTTTTTTTTTTTTTTTGCGGAACCGGAAATTGAACTCAGGCCCTTGCGCTTGCCACAGAAGTGCTTATTCTACTGAGCATCTCCCTGGACCCTTGACTTTTATTTTGAGATGTTTTATTTAAAAATGAAACTTATTTTATTTTGAAATTTCCCAGCCCGCTCAGGTCCCCCCTCCTGTCCCTCTCTCAGACAGGAGCTTTCTTTCCCTCAATAAATATATTCTTAAAAAAAGGGGGGCTGGGGAGATGGCTCAGTGGAATAAGCGCTTCCCTGGCAAGTGCAAGGGCCTGAGTTCAGTCCCCATTTCTGCCCCCCCCCAAAAAATTGCCCAAGCTGGTCTAGAAACTTTTGACCCTCCCACTAGACTCTGAATGGCTGGGTTGGCAAGTATGGGCACCCTGCTGAGTGCAATGTAGCTCTCTTAGGGTTTGTACACTGAGACCCTGCATGGGTAGGTGGTCCAAGGCATGACCTCGCTGTCGGTCTATGTTGTCTTCTCAGCCCAGTCTGGTTTCCAGTCTTAGGATCCTATTGGGGAGCTGTCCTTCCCCAGCAGGACCTCTGGTGTCCTTCCCCTAAAGTGCCAGAGTATGGGAGGAGCCAAGTGGAGCTTAAAGTAAGCAGTAATCAGCTGGGGAAATCAAAACCTAACACCAGCCCAGCTCCCCTCTGGGTCCAGCCCACACTGTGGGCCCCTCTTACCTCCGAGCCACCACTGGTCCCCCAAACTCTGTGGCCCTGGGCTCATGACACTTCCATTGCTGTCTTCCCAGAAGTGGCCTTGCTCTCAGGTGATAGGTGGCTGCCCCAGGTTTTGGGTTTCTTTGTTTTGGTTTGGTTTTTTGTGGTGCTGGGGATCAAACCCAGGGCCTTGTACATGCAAGGCAAGAACTCTACAACTGAGCCACATCCCCAGCCCCTGCCCCAGGTTCTGATTCAGAGGTGGATCTCCTCCCAGAAGAAGAGTAGGGAAAGTGTTACTTTGCAGGTGTAGTGAAGCCTAAAGGCTCCTGCTTGTGGGCCAACCTCTTCCACACTTGCCACAGGTGACTTTCCCTTGGCAGTTCCATCTGGCACCAAAGGGGTGGGAGAGTGCTGGGGACTGTGGTGTGTGCCTGTGTCCTAGATCGGCCCCCCACCACCCCAGTGGCTTTGAAGCTCCTGCTGTGCACTACTGTTGGGGTACCTGGGGGCAAGATCCCCTCATCTCCTTGTCTGTGGGCTGCCCTAAGAAAAACCATGGGTCTTCAGAGTGGGAATTTGGGATGAAGCTCTAGAAGGAGCCCAGAGCAGGTATGCACAATCCTGGGGCCTCAGGTGCATTGTGAATGGACTCTAGCATGGGTCTGTTCCGCTGACTCAGGGGCCCTCTGCACCTTTTTAACCCAGCCTGAGGATCTAGGTCTTGTGTGCCATGAAAACTCAGGACTTCACTTAGCAGGACATCTGCTGCTCCCTGGCCCCCAAAGACACATAGTATGGTGGAGCCGAAACTTTGTCCTAGGAGTCTGGGGCCCAGTGAGACCTTGTATAAAGTCAGAGTAATCTCTGAGACGCAGATGGTCCAACCACCCAGCTCAGGCAGTTGCCCTGGGGCAGCAGAAGTGGTAAAGGGCAGCCACCATGACACCTGCTGCCACACTTGTGGATCAGCGAGCATGTGCTCCCCTCTGCCACCTCTCTGATGGGCATGACATCCTGAGTGCCATTGCTCTCCTGCTTGGACATCTTCCCTGAAAATAGCCAAATCCTGTCCTTTGAGACTACTACTTTCCCATTTTGGTTGTCTGGCCCACAGAAGGAAGTGAGGGCAGGGTGGTGATGGGCTTCTCCCTGATGTTATTATTAGCAGCAGCGGTCTGTGTCACCCCTGGTAGGGTTCATCTGGGTTTGCACCACTGCCTCCCTGCCCCCATGCTCCCCACAACCCCTCCTATCCTTCCTATTGACTGCAGCTGACTTCAGATATGTCCCAAGCCTGCCATATGCGGCTTATGGCTGTAGAACCTTCTGGAAGCCATGTGGCCTTATGGAGTCAGTTACCTGAATGCACATACCCTGGCACAGGCTGCCCAGCCCCCGTCCCAGCAACATTAGCCATGGAGGGCATTAGTTGAGCTCTAGCCCTCCTAAGCCTAGGAGGCTTGTTCTTGCGCTGTGTGGCAGGGGACCTTGAAGGCCACCGTCACTGTCCATGAGTTCACATGAACAGAACAGGCTGAAGTAGATCAGCAGGGAAGGCCATGCCCTCAAAACCTGGGGCAGCCTGCTCCCCACAGCCTGACCCAGTTGGTTGCCCTGTCCCTCTTCCCCTCTGCTCTCACCACTGAACACAGCAGCAGGACACAGCGGCTGATGGCCTTCCCCTAAATAGACTCCTCCAGTAAATTTCCAGTCCCAAAGTCTCCTTTGGCCATCCCCCCACCCCTGGGATGGGCCACTCCCCGACGACCCTCTCATCACTGCCTATTTCTTCCCCCACACCTGCCTCTCTTTCCCTCCTCCTGTGATGCCTCAACCACCTGGCAAGGTCACAGTAACCTGCATGCTGGGCCCTTCTCCCACTGGCCAGGCCTCCCTTGGCCCTCATGGAGAGCAAGGACTCCTGGCTGCCCGCTTGTCCATCTCCTCTACCTTCCTGTTCTGTCAATTTTTTTTGGGGGGGGGGTGGGAGGAACCAGGGATAGAACTCAGGCCCTTGCACTTGCCAGGCAAGTGCTTATTCTACTGAGCTGTCTCCCTGGCCCCTTTCCTCCTGCTCTGAACGAGCCAGGCCCAGCATCCATTTCATGACTGCTTGTCCAGTGACACAGCCGCCTTGACAATGTATAGAAGGCCCTGAGGACAGGAGTCCTAGGATAGGAGTCCTATTCAGGCCAGAGACAGGACTGCCACAGCTCCAAGTATCTAGCCCATTAACCCTGCACATAGTGGGAGTTCTGGAGAGTTCTTGCCATCAGACTCCTCATGTCAAAGTAGAATATTGACTTTGCCCTCCATGGGAGACCTGGCCTAGCATGTGTGAGGTCCTAGGGTCCATCCCAGCGCTGTAGAAATCAAAAGTAGACAAACTCTCAGATTCTCAATATTGTCTTCTTACTTGGGGACCTCTTTTTGTGGGGGCACATTGTCCTTGGTACAACAGACGTGGTCCACAGCCTAGATCGTGAGCAGCTGCACATCTGAACAGATGGCTGGACAGAAGCCAGTAGTTTTCTTGGTAGTGGGGAGAGGAGTGTTCTTGGGGTTCCCCAGCTGATCACAGAAGGTCACCACTGTGTTCACCCTGTGCTCATTTCCAGGAAGTGTCAGAGCAGGTCAGAGGCAGAGCAGGCAGTGGCCATGGACCATGGGTTGCCCAGACTGAAGAACATGCTCTGGCCCCACATGCAGAGGTAGCTGCATTGTGATTGCAGGAAACACCCCAAATTGTTTCTTATAAAACAGTTAATTTTAATTTTATGCTATATGAATGTCACCTCAATTAAAAAACAAACTCCACTGAAAACACTTGGCCACCCCACCTCCTCCCTGAAGGCCAGGACTCAGGTGCTGGTGTTGGCTGCTGGTCCCTGAAGACCACACACACCTGCCTCAAAACTCTGCCCTGGCAGCCCCTGCTGGCTGAGAGGCTGGGCCCCTGGGCCCCAGCCTTGTCACTGAAGCCCCCTTAGCCCACCCCATCCATCACAAGAAGGGCCCAGGGTTAGGCCCAGGACTTGTGTGAGCACCTGGCCCAGCAGCTGGGCCCCCATCCCCTTTGGGGCCACAGGAAAACAAACCTGCTTGATGCTGGGGGAGGGAGACTGAACTTAATTAGATGCAGCCAGTGGAAAAGGGAACGGTTTTCTCCCTCCCTGTCCCAGAGGTCCCAGAGTCTTGGTGCCATGCTCCTTGCCTCTGGAGACCAATTACCAAGGTGCAGGACTACGGCCTCATTAAAGTTTGCTGGGAGTGGTGAGGCAGCCACACCTGATGAACAAGGTGGGGCCCGGGCACCAGGCAGTTCTCACTGGAGGTCTGAGGGGCTGTCCTGACCCCTTAAATCAGGCCTCTTCGAGGAACTGAGGCCCCCAACAGGTGCCAGTGCTCCGATGGGGGCCACTCCCCTGCTGTGGCCACCGCCCACAGTGACTGCCTTAACTGTACCTGGTTGCATCAGGTGTTGCCCAGAGGCCCAGCTGCAGCACCTGGGGCCTGAAAGAACTATAGAAAACAGGGTGTCACCTGGGTTCCCCAAGTAGCCCTGTTCCTGTGGGGTCCCTAGATGACTGCCTCTCTCTGTAGTGCAGTCTGAGCAGGTGCCCAGCCCAGCCCAGCCCAGTCTAGCTACTGGTCCAGGGTCAGACATTCTCAGCTTTTCTAGAGCTCCCGTGGCAGGAGCCAGCCCCATAGCTGCCGTATCTGCCTGTTGCCCTAAGTCCTTCACCCTAAGACTACCTCCAGCTCCAAGGGTGCAGTGGATGGAAGAGACCATACCACAGCCACAACACGTTCAGGGCCTCCTCTCCTTCATAGGTCACCACCATCTGACCTGTGTACCCTCTGGCCACATCTGCTGGCTCCTCATACCCTGGACCACCCCAGGCAGTCACTGCTGCCCCTAACTTAGGCCTTGCATGAGAGAGGAAATAGCCACACAGCCTAAGAATGAGGACATCTGCCACGGGGCAGGAAGGCAGGGTGGGCAGCAAAGCCAAGAAGGGTCTCCTCCAGGGCCTCGGCCTTGTGGTTGACTCCCACCTGCGCTTGTGGCTGACCCCTGGCTCCTTCAGCCCTTGGGAAAGTGTTGAATTGCTCTACTCAAAACCTGCAGGGCATCAGTCAGCGTTGCTTCAGCCAGTAAGTAGAGGGCTCAGGCACTCCAGACGGGGTAAGATTAGCCAGGAAATGAGGCAGGAGCATCCAGAAAGGGGCTGAGTGGGTCAGAGGTCACATGGTGCTGCTGCAGGCAGCCAGACAAGGGCCAGAGCATGGAAGCTAGGAGGTCCAGGGGCTCCAGGGGCCCCAGGGGCCCCGCCCACCTGCAGGATCCGCTGGGAGCAGCCAGGGTGGGAGGGTGTGTCCTGGTGCCGTCTGGGGGCACCCTGTTCTGGAGGACGTCTGCCTCATGTCTGGCTTTGACTGGAGCCACACACACACACACACACTCAAATTAGATGCTAATGTCACCTCCACCTGCTGTTTTGGGAAGCAAATCTGTTACCTATGCTGATGCTGTGTCCTTGCAAGAGCAGTCTGAGAAGAATCAGAGCCAGGTCTTCCTAGTGAGCCAGGGTAGGGTCTGTGGCCAGGCTTGGGCTCCCGTGTCCCCAGCCAGGTGGTGCCCGGGTGTGGGCACCAGGAGGGAACACCGTGTCCAGCACTGCCTGTAGGTACAGAGTGGCCTTCTGGTGTGGCAACCTCATCTAGTCAGACTCCCCCACAGGGGCCCTGGACTGATGCCAGCCTCCTCAGGCTCTGGCTGGAGCTTGGGCCACCTCTGTCCTTCAGGGAAGGGCTCATTTTTATTTTCTGAGATAATGTCTTGTGATGTGGCTCAGGTTGGCCTTGAGCTTCTGGGCTGAGAGGACCTTTCTGCCTCAGCCTCTGAGTAGCTGTGATGATAGGTGTGTGTTGAGGGCCACTTTTAAATAAAATAAGAGCCTTTTAAAAGTCGACCTTGAGTGTTATATTTTCAACTTCCACTTGGGCAAACCTTTCACACAGCCAACCCCCAGGCCCCCAGGAAGCACATACGAGGGCAACTTGTGGAGAGCCCCATGTTGCACCCTGATGGTCACTCACTCAGCAGGGGCCTCCAGCACCCGTGCTATGGCTCAGATGGGCTCTTCTGAGCCTCACATGGCACAAAGCCCCATGGCACATATGACTGACCACTAAGCTGTGCTTACATCAGAATAAGGTGCTGCAGGTCCATAGGAGGCCCAGCTCCGAGCTCACACAGGGGATCAGGCCTTGCTGAAGGGGGCACAGGGCCCTGAGGGTCACTCAGTGGGGGAAACTGCAGGTAGAGGAGTGAGCCAGGCTGTGGGGCTCACTCTGAGGCAGTGTTGGTTTGAGGCTGAAGCTCACAGTCCACATTCAGGACAGCTTCCTGTGTCGCGTGCAGGTGCATGACCATAGGCCCCAGGCTGATGTGCTTGCAGGGTAAACGCAGGTGCCACTGGAGCTGCAGGTTCTCGCTCAGTGGCACCTGCAGGAAGGCCTCACCCACTGCCTTTGTGTTTCTTCCTAGAGAGCTGTGAGTCACTGGCAGTGTCCCCACCAGGCCTGAAAGGGCCTTCCCAGCAGGGCAGGGGCAGTTCTGTCCTGCCTGCCTGTGGTGCATCCTGTTCAGGAAAGATCCAGGTCTCAGGACCTGACCTGTCTACTCCCTCCTGCCCATAGCCCCAGTGTTACCCACTTAGGTGCCAACAACTTTACTTGGGGTCCTCTGAGCCCAGCAGCTTCTGGCATGGCCTGGGGCCCTGGTGCACTGGCCATCCCATGCATGCTGTGACCCGAGGCGGGAGGAGAAACCCTGCTGAGCCCTAGGACCTTAGTGATTGCAGGGCATGGCCCATCTCCTCCTGTGGATTTAAGGTCCCCATGTGAGCCCAAGGGCCATGTGAGCTCAGAGGCCCCGTGTTCACCAGCCTGGTCACCCTGGGTTTTACTCACACAAAGGGCACCTGGCTTTGTTCTAGCCAAATAGGCCGCCCCTGTGGTGCCCCCAGAGATCAGAACAGGGCCAACGGATGGACTTAGCCAGCCTGCGTCCCTGCAGATGTGACAGGAATTGCCGCTCCTCCTGGGTGACAGCTTCTACCAAGGCCTGGGGCCATATTCCTTATGGGTTCCTGGAGGAGGGTAAGCAGGTGAAGGGCAGGGTTGGGTGGAAGTCCAAGTATGGGCAAGGTGTGGCCCTTGAGGCTACTCCTCCTCCCTAACAAAGAACTACCAGCCTCTAGCCACTCAGACGCTGGCCATTCTTTCTCATCCACTAGTGTCACCGGGTACCCAGGTCAGCCACCCCATGTCCCTTTGGGCCTTGGCAGTGAGAGGAGATTGGGAGCAGCTGGCTACTTCCGTACCTGCAGGAATCACTCCCCATGGCCTCCCTGAGATTCCTCCACAGGAGCTTAACCGCTCCGTGAGGTCCGTGCTCCTCCCCACCTGGAACCCAGTGCCCTGAAGCTCTGTTTTTGGCAACTACAAGTTAGAGCCACTTAGGACTCCAGAATGCTGGCTGCCAAGGTCCTTGGTACATCTCTGAAGGGTCCATGAACCTGATCTAGGCTCATTCGTGGTCTAGACCTCATGGTTCCTGGGGTGTTTGAGAAAGGCCGTCCATACCATGGGTCAGGGGATTCCCTCTGCCTTTGGACACCTTCTGAGCAATCCTTGTGTGAAGGAAGCCTGCACAGCCAGTGCCTGGCTGGATGCTGCATGTCCTTTAGGACGTCCCCTCCTGCACAGTGGCTCTGCTGCTCCCCACGGGGTTTCCAGGACTCAGGCTCTTGCGGGCAGGAGAGGCAACTACCCATCTCTACCCAGTCCTCAACCTTTCCCAGGTGTCAAGGACACAGCCCCCAATGGCCAGGCTGGTCAGATTCCCAGCAACTTCCAGCCAAACCTGGCCAGAGCCTCTGGTACACCTGAGCTCTGAACACCAAGCAGTGCGTTAAGCAGAGAGTGCAGCAGGAGATGACCAGTGCTGCCTTGTGCCTCATTTTCTCCAGGAGTCTGGGTGGCATGGGACACAGACCCAATCCTTCCTACTTTTGGCCCAAACTCACATCAGTAGTCTACACTCCTGGCTGTTTCTTTGACTGCCCTGGTGTCCCCACCCACAGCACCACCCTCTGACCTCTGCCACTCTTAGGGCCTCAGAAGTCACTGGGGGATGGGCCAGCCTGATAGCTCAGTGGACTAAAGTGCCTGCTTAGGCAGACTGCATCAGCCGGGGTCCGATCCCTGTGTGCCATGCCGACCCCATCCTTGGTGTGCACTGAGACAGCAATTGCGACTGGGCGTGGTGGTACACACCTGTAATCCCAGGGCTTGGGAGGCTGAAAACAGATTCACTATGAATCCGATCTATATAGTGAGACTCTAGACCCTGTCCAAGGGAGAGAGACAGGGAGGGAGGGAGGGAGGAAGAGAGTCACTAGGGAGATTTTAAATATATATCAAGCACCTGGCACAGTGGTGCACACCTGTAATCCCAGCTTCATGAGGGGCTGACACAGGAGAACCACAAGTTCAAGGCTAGCCTGGCAACTTAGTGAGAGCTTATCTCAAAACAAAATTAATAATAACCACTGAGACAACAATATGCAATGTATTTATTATTGAAACTATCCTACTGATCAGTTTTGAAACTGTTTCATTACTATTTGTTTCTCAGACAAGATCGGGCACAGATGGTATGGCCATAATCACTTTGTTTCTCAATAAAATAATTTTTTTTAAATTAAAAGGGCTGGAGTTACAGCTCAGTAGTAGAGTATCTCTGAGTTCAATTTCCAGTATCATCAGGAATCTATACATTATTTAAAACTTAAATAAGTTTTCTCTTTCTAATAGTTCTAGCTACACAGAACAGTTGCCAAGATAATCCAGAGACCCCAGGCCCCAGACCCGCAGCCATGACAGGAGTGTAGAGGCACGACAGCAAGATGCCTTTTAAAAAACTGTATCTCTCAAAAGAATTGCATCACTCATTCTCTGTTTTATATGCATATTTTATTCTCCATTTATTATCTTTTTTTTAACCTTGAGCTTCTGTTCTGGATAATTTACTCTTACCTATGTTCTAATTGTATAACATTTTGTGTTTATTTTTATTTGTGGTAGTGGGTATTGAATTCAGGGCTATGCACTGAGCTCCATCCTTAGCCCTTTTTTTTAAAGAGAAAAAAAATACATATATATATATATATATGTTTTTGCAGAACCAGGGATTGAACTTGGGCCCTTATGCTTGCCAGGCAAGCACTTATTTTACTGAGCTATCTCCCCAGCCCCAAAATATTGTCATTTAATTGCCTAAATAATTAATATTAACACAAATCTTTCTTTTCGGTAAACCATGAGAAATTAATAGTAAGATAGCTATACTTTTCTTTCTTCCTTCTTCCTTTCTGTCACCCCATTTTTCTGTTCTCTTTCGAACAGTTTCTTCCTATTTTACAATATCTGTTGTACATTTTGGATCTTACTCTTTCAGCTTCTCATACTAGGGAGGCAAGATGATGTTTGCCGTGTGTGTGTGTGTGTGTGTGTGTGTGTGTGTGTGTGTATCTAGTTTATTTCACTTGTGAGTATGGCCGTGGGTCTCAGTCCTTTACTTTTAGGATCTCCCTAAATTGCTCAGACTGTGCCAAAACTTGTGATCCTCCCACCTCAGCCTCCCAGAGTGGTGGGATTAGAGCAGTATGTGTGTGTGTGTGTGTGTGTGTGTGTGTGTGTGATGAGAGGTCTATTTATTGAATTTTAAATGGTAGTTACTATGTTTTTGCAATGGCAAGCAGAAATGCCAAAATGACACCCGGCATTTGGAGGCTGATTTATTTACATTGATGGGCACTGATCAAATCATTCCCAAAGAAGACCAGAAGCATAGTGGCTTGTCAATTGGGGATCTGTTTATACAGTGTGCATCATCACGACCAGCTGTTTCTTGAGAGCTTGTTTGGAGGTTCTAGCAGGGGAGCGCAGCCACTCGTATCCCCTCGACCGAGGAACGGTCCTCCTCTACCGGGGGTGGTCGTCCTCTTCGACCAAGTGCACAGCTTCGGGAGGGACGCACATGGATCCCAGAGGGAGGAAGGGGACACCCGCCTAGCCAGCCAGATCAGCCGAATCAACCCTGGCGATCAATGGGGTGACAGATGTCGCAGCCAGATCGCCCTCACATCCATGACCAGTGTTTCTAAGAGACAGAAATAACAAGAACTGGAACCACCAGAACTGGAACAGGAACTGTTACCTGGGCAACTAACAAACTGAAGTACACACTGGGGGATATTTTTTATTATATTTTCATGTCACAAACTTCATTCTGTCTTAATGAAATATATATATATATATATATATATATATATATATATATATATATATTATATTTGAACTCACTATGTAGCCTAGGATGTCCTCGAACTCATGGCTACCCTCTTGCCTCAGCCTCCTGACTACTAGGAGTACATGCACAGCATGGCATGTACTGTACTCTGTATTATATAATGTTTTTTTGTCGGCTCAGCCCACCCTGAGGGCAGGGCTGGTGCATCATATGGTGCCAGGGATCGAACCGCGGTCCCCTGCAGCTGCCTAAGTAGGCATTTTAGACCACCTAACAGCTCCTGTACCATATAATTTTATAAGTTCTATCTAGCTCCCTGCAACTATTCAACTTGCCTTCTTGGGGTCTTTTCCTTTCTTTCTTTCTTTCTTTCTTTTTTTGGAGGGTCTTGCTATGCACTTTGGGCTGGCCCTGTGCTCATTTTTAAAAGCAGCCCCCAGGGTGGTCTCAATCTCAAGTGATCCTTATCTCCCAGCCCTGGGTTTTTTTTTCAACATAGTAACTAATTGGTTTTTGGTCTATGTCTGATAATCCCAGTGCCTAGATATTATCTTAAGGCTTTCTGATACCTGTTTTCTGCTCGCTCTTGTAAGGTCTTACACCCTCGTCTGATTCATCAACTTCGTTCACCAGCCACACTTGAGCAACTCCTTATAGGAACTTGGTAATGCCCTGGGTGAAGACCCCATCTCTACTGACTTTTTCCTATGCCAGACACATGAGACAGCCTTTCTCAGGTTATTCAGGAGACCCAGATTTCAAAGATTGGGGATGTAGCTCACCAGTATAGCACCTGCCTGGCAAATGCAAGGTCCTGAGTTCAACTACCAATCCTTAAAAAAAAAGATCCGGTTTTCCACGGCCTGAAGAGTGGGCCCGCTTTCACTTCATATCCCCACCCTGTGTGTGGGTGGGGCCTCTGGCTCCTGTCAGACCCTTACACACCCAGCTGGAGTCCTGAGCTTTGAGCTTTGTGCTATTTGCCCAGTTCTCAAGGGCATCCAAGCAAAAGGTCATGCCTACTGACCCCTGGTGAAGTTGCCAGGTATTCATTCCCTTCCCTTAAGGCTTTGATCTCATTTGCCCTAACCTGCTCTTTAGTTGGTGCTCCCAAGCCTTTGCTGGTGGCTGAACACTGGGCTGTGTTCAGTGAGTGGGTCAGCTTGAGATTCTCCCCTCTCAAGATATCCTTGAGAATCCCTGGAAATCTGGTCCCCCCGCCAAGAACACTCTGTTCCTTTGACTTTCTGAACCTCTACCCCACTGTGGAACTACCACTGGTTCCCAACTGGGAATGCTGGGATTCTTCATGCACAATAGACCCCAAACTGCGACCTCAGTTCCCACCATCAGCAGGAGACCCTAAACATGCCTCCTCCCCACCACCACCCCAGAATCTCCCTGTGGAGTCCCAAGCTCCCCCTACCCCATCTAAACCCTCAGGAAGCCTGCACAGAGATCTCCACAGGCCAGAGAAGAGTGTTTTGTTTCTCCTCAGGCCCCAGTTATTTTTATTTATTTATTTATTTATTTATTTATTTTTGGGTCAGGGTCTCACTGTGCAGTTCAGGCTGGCCTTAAGCTCACTTTGTAGCTCAGGCTGGGCTCGAACTCACAACAATCCTCCTGCCTCAGCCATTATTGAGGTACCCATCCTTGATCTTCCCCTTCCTGCAGCAACAGCACCCCAACCCACTGGTGTCCAGAAAGGAGGAGGATCACGGCTGAGCAGGGTTAGCCAGGCTGAGGAGCCCAGAGGGCCAAGGGTTGGGCTGGACACCTGGAAGTGCTGGCAACCTCAGGGACCAGAGCGGAACTGGGTGAGGGACTGGGAAAATGTGGGCAGTCAAGGGGCTCACAGAGGACCACCTGGCAGAAGCCCAAGATGACTTACATAGGGTTTCGGACTTCAGACCCCATGTTTTCTGTTTGCATTTTCCTGAGGGTTGGGAAAATGCCAGCGCTGGAGTCACAGCCTTGGGCACCCAGATGGAGGGGTCCAGAAACTGCTGTATATTGGCAAAGCCTGTGGGTGCCCCCTGGACCTTGACTGGATAGTCAGGTGGGCCCCAGAGGGTGGTTCAGGGCCACAAAGTGGGGGGGTCTCGGCCCCAGGCTGGTCTGACCAATGGCACTCTCGGGGCGAGTTCCAGGTCCCACAGGAGATGTAGGCCCAGGACAGCCCAACAGTTGTCCTTCCTTACCCGGCCCCTCCCATTCTGAGCTTGCCACAGCCAAGGGGTTCCTGGGCAGGGATGGGCGAGTGGCAGGCTGCCCTCTGACACCTGGCGGCACTGCAGGAGGGCATGGCCTGGGAAGCACCTGCAAGAACCCAGGGCAGGAAGTAGGACCAGGGTGTGCCCAGGGCCTAGGGTGCTGAGCCTCACCCATACCTTCCTGCCAGATAGGGCAGGTCCTGCTGCAGGCAACTCAGCCAAGGCTGGAAGGCCAAACCCTGTCCCTAGGCTCACCCTTCAAACCGGCCTGCACCCTAACACTAGATCACCTCTACAGGCCCCGAGCTGTGACCGCTCTGCTGTGACTAAGTTTTTTTCTCCCAGATTCTCAAAAGGAATCTGCTTGTACCCAGAGCAGTGTGAGTTAAACCTTGAGAGGTGAAGCAGCCCAAAGTAGGTGACTTGCAGAGGCCTAGGAATGTCGGGTGGCTATGGGACCTCTGGAATCAGGTCCCCTGGGGCCAGGCACAGGCTCCATTGTCCACCTGCCTGCTGGACTGTGTGTGTGAGTCAGAGGTTTTGCTGGTGTGGAAGAGAAGCTGGGAAAGGAATTGTGGGAGTAGAGCTGGCCCTTCCCTGAGAGAGGCCCTCGGCTTAAGGCTGGGGGTCTCCAGGGCCCTATTCCTCCTCCAGCTGTCTCAGGGATGGGGACCCCACAGTCTGCTTTTTGGTGCCAGCTATAGCTGGCGGCCATGCAGGAAGTAGCTGAGCCCCAGCACAATGGCTCTTTGTCCTGTCTGCCCCACCCAGGGAGGCCTTGGGCCTGGCCAGGGCTGGTGGCTGGGTCCCCTCAGGACAGCTGTGCCACCAGCCTGCCGCAGCCTAGGGGCTATCGTTGCACTTCCAGGCAGAACCTCGTGAAGGGAGGCCACACCAAGTGGCAGCCAGCCTCCCTGTCCTGTCCTGCTGCCACGGCCATGCGACAGCTGGCAGGAGGCTCAGGCCACATCTCTGCCCGGCCACCCCTGGCTTCCCAGAGCATCAAGCTCCCGGTGCAGCTCCTACTTCCTGGGCTGGCTGGCACGGCCAGTGTGCCGTGGGGGCGACTCACTCCTCAGCCACTCCTCCTTCGGAGCCTCTTGTACCATTCCTCTCTCCCCATGTCCACTTGCATTTTTCACTGTAGGAGTAGAGGGAAGGTTCTCCTGACATGCAAGGCTGCCCCGCTACCTGCGCCTGCTTGGGTTCATTTTGGCCCTCAGGGCTGAGGGTCTGTAGGCCCAGGTGGGAACCAGCAGAGCAGCAGAGCATGGGGTTGATGCTGGGAGCAGGCCTGGAGCTGGAAGGACTGTGGAGACGCGGGGCCTGACTTGCACTAGTGTGACTGATGCAACCAAGTGAAAATGTATGTGGGAACCTTCCTCGCTGGATGGGAATAAGAACTAGGCAGAACAGAGTGGTCACTGCCGAGACAGGACGCAGTGCAGCCAGAGAAGTCTTGCTTCTCAAGAGCAAAAGGTCCAGGGAGACCACTGGAGACACGTGGAAGGCCTGGGACCCCAAGAAACAAAGCTTGGTCAAAGAGCAGATCCCAGAATAGAGGATTACAGGAGCTGTCTTGTGCTCCTCTTCTTGCTTTGACAGCTCTCTGAGAGCCACCCTTTCTTTCTTTCTCTCTCTCTTTTTTTTTTTTTTTTTTTTTTTGGTGCTGGAGATTAAATCCAAGGCTTCATGCATGCTAGGCAAAAGATCTATCACTGAGCTACTGTTCCTCTCTTTTTTGAAAATTTTGGGACAGGGGCTGAGGAGATAGCTCAGAAGCATAAGTACTTACCTGGCAAGCACAAGGACTCGAGTTTGATCTCTGACCCCAGATGCCATCTCAGCCCCAGAACTCCACGCACACTGTGTCAGCCTGGGTCTGAGTTCAAGACCAGCCTGGTGGCTACAAAAGTGAGCACAAAGCCAGCCCAAATTGCATAGCAAAACCATGTCTCAAAAAAAAAGAGAAGAAAATTTTGTGACAGTGCCTTGCTAAGTCACTATATGATGGTGTCAATCTTGTAACACTCCTGCCTCAGCCTCCGAGTTATCAGGATTACAGGGGCTTCATACCCAGTTAGGCTTCCCCTGGGGGACTGCATGGTTTCCTAACTTTGAGGTCAATTGGGAGATGAGGAGCCAGTTTTCTGGTTCTGTGTGTACGTGCTCTCACAGCGTGGCAGCCACGTGGTATGATTAGACGAGAGGAGAAGAGTCTGTCACAGCAATGAGAGGAAGAGAGAAAGGTGCTGAGCGCACAACTCAGGAGCTGGCCCCTCTGGAGAAGTCTGCACCTCAGAGACCCCACGAGCCTCCTCCATGCACTGTGGCTGGCCACACTGTCCCAGTGCATGGGACAGCCTGCTCTGTCCCACTAGCCCTAGACAACAGCTCTGTGGGCTGCACCCGCTCCCATGTAGGCCCAAGGCCAAGAGTAATACAGCACAGGTCACTCATGTTCTTTTACTTTTTTTTTTTTTTTGGCAGAACTGGGGATTGAACTCTTGCCAGGCGAGCGCTTATTCCACGGAGCCATCTCCCTGGCCCCCGTCACTCATGTCCTGAGCTCCTCTAGGTGCCTCTCAGCAGCAGGCAGGAGCTACTGACTGAGGTCAGAGCTTTCAGAGCCAGGCCTGCTGCCACAGGGCTGGCTCAGGGCCATCGTGTGCCTCCCTTCGTATACCCCATTCAGCAGTATGTACAAGCAAATGGACAACATGGGTGTGCATCAAGAAGAGCTGGCCCCTGCTGGGTACAAGACCCTGAACAGGTGCTCCTACCTTCTAGGAAGGGTCTGGGTCCTCAAGTTTCCTGTGCAGATGTCACAGGAAAGCCCTGTCCGGCCTAGCCAGACAGCTATAGCCCCACCCCACACATCCTCTGTCCTTCACTCTGATCCTAAAACCTCAGGCACATGGGTCTGACCTCTACACGTAAGAACATCTGCAGCCGTGGCCAGCGTTCTGTCTGCCTTCCAGAGACACCCTTGCTGCACTGTCCTCCTAGCCCTCACAGTCCATCCGCTAGGCTGTCAGGGAGGAGGAGCAGGGCCTGTATCCTACCTCCACCCTGTACTCTTGAGGTGCTTCTCCTAGCCACAGCTCCCTGATCCTTCCTGGGCTCTGTGTGGGCCCCACCATGTTGCTTAGTAGATAGAAGCTGTGGCTCTACCAGCTGCCCATTGTCATGCCTGGGGACCCTGTGCCTGTCCATGCCCACACTAAGCAATATCTGGGACGGCCAAGACGTCCTGTCACGAGGTCAGAGGTGAGCAGCCTCCTCTCTGATGCCTGTGGGAAGCTTCTCTGGGTGTGCAGTTAGTGAGTAGTGCCTCAGTCTCCCCTATCTGCTGACCCCTCCTCCCCCAGCCAAAAACACGTGCCCTGTGGGCACCTGGAAGGATAGTACCCTGGTGATGCTGAAGGGTTCATCCACTGCATGGCTGTCAGAGTAGGGGCTGGGGTCCAGAGACCACTGTGCCTGCGCCTAGGGTCGGAACAGCTCCTGGGGAGTGGGGAGGCCCAAATACCCCTCCACCTCAGCTTAGCCTTAGGGAAGCCAGAGTAAGTTCAGCGGGACAGAGGATGGCTGTTAGATATCCTGGCTAGAAGACAGAGGCGAGAACCTTGGTGGGTGCAGAAGTCCGGGAGGTGTGGAGATGGCACCCAGCTAAGCTACTGGTGGTGCCATTTGCTCAGGTCTCTACCCAGAGGACAGTCTGGGACCTGTCGGCCCAGACAGACAGAACACTGGGCCTCATGATGCTGCCCTCCTGGGCACTAGCTGGGAGACCAGCCCTTGGCAACCAGGAGTTTCCACCAATACCTTGAGCTTGTTGTGGGAAACAGCAGGCCCTCTGGGATCACTCTGTCACTCAAGCTAATTGCAGGGATCATTTGTCATTCGTTAAGGGCCTTCCACTGGGAACCCAAGAAATAAACACACCCCAGGAGAGCAAAGGGTCTCTCACAAAGGGGCTGGGGTTTCTTCCTAGACTGGCCTGAGCCCCCCAGGCCCTGCCAAGTACCCCAAAAGGACTCTTGCACCTCCATCAGGGGCTCCTCACTAAACCGCAGAAGGAAGTCAGCCTCAGTACCAGGCCCCCTTCAGGGAAGCCTAAGCCCCCCACCCCAACCCTCAGCGTGGGTCTGTGGGCTCTGGGGCTCCTCCCCAGGGTAGGGCTAGGGGCTTGGAATGGTTTCAAGACTCCCTCCCACTGCCCTATGACCTGGCCAGGTCCTGGAGCTGAAAGTAGGTCCAGCCTTGGGTTCCTGGAGCCTCGGACTTGGGGGAGCCTCTGCCCACACACCGCATCTGACCAGGCCCCGCAGAAGCCTCCGTGCCTGGGTTTTTGTTCAACTTCAGGTTGGTGGGCCAGGTGAGGGCCAGAATGCGCGGGGACTGCTGCCCGCCCCTGTTGCGTCACAGGAACTGCCTCCTTCCTGGCCTATGAGAGCCTGGAGGGCACACCTGTCGGCAGCCAGGAGCGGAGATTGGCTGGCTGGAAGCAGGCACCTGCGTGGGGCGGGGTGAGCAGCTACATGTAAGGCGAGCCGGCCACGCCGGCTCTTCCCTTCCCAGCAGCCCATCGTGCCTACCTCCTCATTGCCCCTGGGCTGTCCACCTGCCCGTGCTCAGCCTCTTTTTCTTTGTGTCTGAGCCTCACCAGAGGACAGTCAGGCCTCCTGGCTCTAAACTGAGGCTGAATCTGGGTTGGGGCAGTTTGTACCAGAGCAAACGCGAGCACCAGGCTGTTCATACTGTCTGACAGGTATCGGTGATGGTGCCCAAGCTCCTCCATGTCCTCCCAAGGCCTGGCCCACACCCCTGGGTCCTGGGGCAGGGACAGTGCTGGCCGCAGGGCTGGGGGCGGGAGCAGCTTCCACCTCCCGCTCGCTCGCCAGCTGCAGAGGAACCTGTCAGGAACCTGTCGGGGCAGGTAAGGGCGGGCAGGAGGGAGGCCGCTGTGCAGGGAAGCTCTGTGTGGCTGGGGCCAGACCCATAGGGGCCGTAGTGATCAACTGGCCACTTGGCAGCCAGTGTAGCCTGCGTCCAGTGAGGTATGGTGTTGGAGGGTGCAGAGCTGAGGCCTTCCTTTCTTAAGAGAAGGTGAGTCCCTCAGGCCATAAAGTGTCTGGGTTTCAACTCAGAGCCATCTTGGCCTGACCTGGGAGCTGCTAGGGTCCGCAGGCCACATATTCAAGCCAGACAGGTTCTGCCACCAGACAGGCCAAGGACAGGCTCCCAGAAGATTTGCATCCATTATCCACCTGGCAACGGGACCTTCTAGAAAGTTCTTTTTCAAAGAGGAACTGATGTTCCTGCCCTACTTTGTTCCGAGATGGGAAGGCGGTGGTCTCAGAGGTAAGCGTGGAGGATCTGGGTTGGGGGTATCTCTCTCTGCCTGAGGATTCCTAGAATCTGCTCATGGAAGTGCTTGCTTTTGTCAGCAGCCATGGCCTGGAATGACCTTGTGGTCAGAGGTTGGCCAAGGCCTGTAGGCTAGTGACAGTAGTGTAGGGCCTAAGCAAGAAAAGGCTATTTCTCACCTGTCTACTTCTTCGGTGCCACCTCGGAGATGGCTGTCACTGTTACTTGGGAACAGGGCCAGAGTTGATGCCAAAGGTTTCCTACTTAAATGCCAAGCAGCAGGGTGGCAATGAGAGTCAGACAGACATCATCCTGGTCACGTCTGCCCTGGGCTTTGGGGCCAGACGCCTAACACCTGCACCTGGCTGCTGGCTCCATGGACAGTTTCAGACTCAGGAGTTGACAGTGGTGATGGGAGGCAGCTTTGTTTTCTTTAAAGTAATGGAGTTCATTGTTTTCATTGTTCTTGGTGAACAAAACCTTTTGATTAACCTTCTGTGAGCATTATAGGCCTTTTTAGGATAAGCATCTGGAAAAATAGGTTTTGTTCTGAATTATTTCTCCAGTAACCCGGATGAAATAAACGCAGTGCAACTGGTAGCTTCTTGAATTAGGCAAAGTAAGTTTTGCATTTATGAAAATGAAGCTCAACCATAAATCATGGACACAATCCACTGTTAATTTTCAGATATTTTCATAATTTGCAAGTACCTTATTTGTGAAATCGGTTTGTTGGTGCTTTTAGTGTCCTTAGGGTCAGGTAGAGTGTTCTGAGGAGGAATCCAGTCCCCCTGTGGCACAGTGGGCATGAATGTGCCCTGCTTAGCCGCTAAGGAGGACTGAGGGGCGCTGCCGGCAGCGTGGGTGAAATGGCGGCCTTGCCCTGCAGACACGTAGCTGCAGCGGAAGCTAGGACAGACTTGAGCAGGGAGAGCCCAGGCTGCTGCCCCCGCCCCCACCCCACCCCCTGCGGCCCCTGGCGTCTGGGTCTGGCTGATCTGAGGCAGGCAGGAAGGGCTGGGTTTCAGTGCTTTGTTCTCTGGGAGGCCTGGCCATTGATTAAGGCCCGTCGGGCAGGTTAACAGGCCACTCACTTTTTCACACCAGGATTGCATTCCTGGCCAGGACCCCAACCTCTGCCTGCTGAGTGCTGGACACCCTGGGGGGTGTTTGCACTGCAGACCAGCTGGGGGCCTCTGGGCCACCTTGAGCCTTCCTCGATTTTCCCAAGGGAGCCAGGTCGAAGGTGATGATTAACCAGCGCTGTTGGGGAAGACAGGCCTTAGGGGACTGGAGGAACCTGGCCCAGGAGGGACCCTGCTGCTCTGGAGAGAAGCCTGTTTTAGCTTTTCATTTCTTGACTTGGGGCTGAGGCTCAAGCTGTTCTCATCCCTCCCCTGCCCCTGTGCTAGCAGAAGCCAGGGTCCCTGTTGAGCTGCTCAAGGCAGAGGCACCGTCTCCGTCCCTGCTTTGCAGTGTGGAGGACTGACTCTCCTGCCCCCTGCACTAGACTCCTGCTCATCCGTGCCTCCTTCAACACTGGGCAGAATGAGGCTCCCGACTCAGTGGGCAGTGCATAGCACTGGTCTGTCCCCCGGTTGTGGCCAGACCAGGGGCGGGCCCTACAGGGGCCCCCAGTCTTCAGGGTTCCCACTCCCCAAGAAGTCCTGACCCTGAGTGGCCAAGGGCAATGGGTGACATCAGGCCTGCCTTCCCCAGGTGCTGGGAAATGCACCTGATCCAGCCTGGAGGGACCTAACCCACACCCCTATTCAGCCTCCATGGTCTTCCCTATGGCCTGGAAACTAGGAGAGGAGCTGAAACTTCACTCAGCTTGGAAAGGGAAGCCTTAGCTCAGAAAATAAGTGACACTGCATTCTCAAAGCACAGATCTAACAGGATCAAAGGGGCACACATGTACCTCGGGGTATGGGACAGGAGCCAGGATAGCCCTTAGGGATTGAGGTGCCTAAAAAGCAGTGGGAATACCTGCTGGGCCTGCGCTGGGCAAGGGCAGATCCTCCGGGTAATGTTGGCCATGGAGGACTAGGAAGTGGCAGCCCGGCGGCACCAGCGCAGCCTGCACCCCTCCACAGCCTCTGCAGGAAGAAGGTGCTGGAACCTTACCACACTGCTCAGTTGGTCTCCAAGCCCAGGCTTCCATGAGGCAGGAGCAGGGTAGAGTCTAGGAGGAGGTCAGGGTGCCAGGCCTGAGCACCCTGAGGGGCTGCAGTCTGGTCCCCGAGCATTTGGGGGCTGAAGAGTACCCCTTTCTGAGCAGCCCTGTGCCCATGGGTACCTGGGTAGCGGGTTCTATGTTCTGTTTGAGGCTGCTGTCCCTACCTGCTTAGGCTCCAGTGCCACTAGGAGACAACCATGAGAGGAGAGCTGTCCTGCCCCTGGAGCCTCGTTGCTTGTCACTCAGCTAGCGCCCTTCCTGGGCTCTGGAGAAGGGCAGGCGGGGGCTGGGCAGGAAGCAGACACTAGGGCAAGGCCTAGAGTCCAGCAGTATGGCCTGGCTAGCCTTAGACATAGGAGGTGCTAGGAGGTGCGGATCTGCATCTGCGAGCACAACGGAGCCCAGGGCCACACTTCTCTCAAGGACTGTCCTGAGGGAGGCTCCACCCAGCCCTGCTTTCCTTCCTGTTCTTTGGGCTGCCAGCCTCTAGGCAGAACAACCTGGCTCCTGGAGTGCCCTTCTGGGGCCCCAGGCCTCAGGCACCTGTGTCTCTGCCTAGCCCTTGTCCCCTGGGGCTATACCCCACTCCACTACATAGACAGGGTATAGCTCCCCTCAGCCACCCATCAAACCCCACCTGAGCCCCAGCTGGCGGCCCCCAGACCAATACGGGCAGCCGTGGCCATCTTACTGGGCAGCATTGGATGGTGTCTGATCTCTAATACTGCCTGGTAATGATGACTGCGGAGCCCTGCACGCAACAATGGGGCCGCCTTCCCTCCCCTCCTACCCTGTCCTCAACCCAAGTCCTCACAATGGGCCCATCCCTTGATCCTGCCCCACTGGCTTCTGGGTAGAACTATGAGACAGAAACTCAACCTTGAGGAGGAGGCTGTGGGAAGCCCCAGCTTCCTGATGAGCACCCCCAGACCCTGGGATAAAAGGCTTCCTGCAGCTGCTCTGACCCCCACCCCTACCCGTTCTGGGGATTAGGACTCTCAGGTATCAGGGCCCTACCCACAGCACTCAGGCAGGTGCTGCTGCCACACCTGGCAGGTGTGGGCTGGGGGAACAGCAGCAAAGGACTCCAAGAATAAAGGCTCAGCAGGGCCCACAAGGCCTTGGGGTGGGGGTAGGGCTCTGCTGACCCAGGGTGGGGCACCCAGGCTGGGCCTCTCTCCCTTCCTGTGCCATTGTGAGGTGGCTACACCTCCAACCTTGGTCACAAGCCAGCAACCCAAGTTCTCCTGGCTAAGGAAAATCAGGGAAGGCAGACAGTGGCTGGGACCTCACCAAACTGCTGACCCCATCCAGCTGAGGTCATTCAACGAACTGGTCACCAGGCTCTGCAGCCATGGGTGGAGAGCTGCACATCTGACTCTGTGCCCTCAGGCCTGGCACACCTGGGCCTCTGTGGGCATCTTACCGGACAGTGCTGGATTTCTTGGCTTGACTCTAACACTGTCTGGTAACGATGTTCAAAGGTGACCCAAAACTCTCGTGATAACTGAAGATGTACCAAACCAAGTTCCTGGACCCAGAAGTAGGCGAGGCAGGGGCCCAGCAGTGGGTGGGAGGGCTCACTCTGATGGGGACACCTCTGCCCATAATGCTGAGGCTGGCAGGGATGGCTCTCCCACATTAAGGGCCCTGTCTTAGAGCAGTCTTTGGCTCACCCCGCTCCTCACCCCACTCAGCCCGGGCTGGCTTTTGGACTCAGCTGGTCCTATAGAAGCATCAGGGCCAGGACCTTGGGCTAGGAGAGGAGGCCTGGGCCACGGCCTCTCTCAGCACTCAGAGCTGTGTTACTGCTCTGCTTCTCTGCTTCTGGACACCAAGGAAAGCAGTGGGGTTCAAGCGCCTGAGTGCTACCCAGAGAACTGCGGTACTCCCCCACTGCCTCTCGATCAAGGACAAAAAGCCTGCGTTCCCTCCGCCAGCCAAGGAGAACCGGAAATTTGTCCAAAATCACAGTCTAGGATGACCCATTCTATCTCTTTGATCTGAGGCCAGGATGCTGGGCCAGCAGCGTACCTTGTTGTGGGTAGGATGGGGTCTGCCCCAACTTTCTGTTATTCATTAAACTGCCTAGAATCATTCAGGAAACTGAGGCTGGAGGTGAGCATTTGGTCTGGATCTCCTGGTTCAGACTTCCCTACAGGCATTTACAACACATGGCCCAGGCCAACAGCCTGGGCTTGGGGCTGACTCTGCTGTGAGGAGGGTGGGCCCCAAAGATACCTTCCCTCCACAGGCACCAGGACCAGAGGAGCCCATGCTCGCCCATGATGGGCGTCTTACCAGACATGGTTAGATCTGGATGCCTCTGTCTAATACTGTCTGGTAATGCCGTCCATCCACGGCCTGGTCAGCGCTGGAGCAGAACTGCTGGACCCATGGGGCTCTCACTGGATACCAGGCAAAGGCTGAGGCCTGTGGCCCATCTGGCACAGCTGCTTGAGGCCCCAGAACCCTGCTGCCTCCCTGTAACTCCAAGGTGGCTTTGCCACATCCACAGAGGTATTGATGTGACCAAGGGTTCCAGGTGCTGAGACCTGTATCTGCTGCCCTCAGGAGCACAGGCGCAAGGCTGTCATGGCACAGCCTGGTCCCCACATGGAGGGGTCTGTAAGGGCAGGCACCTGGCACTTGCAGAGATGGAGGCCCCCACCCTGAACCTTGGCCCTCAGTACCCCCCACATGTACAAGGTGCCAAGCAAGAACCAAGCAGAAGCACCACTGCCTAACCATGACACTGAAGCCAGTGTGGGAGAAATGACACAAGGGCAGGGAGGGGAAAGTCAGCGTGTGACTCATCCCAGCCAGCACCATGACCGAAAGACTCGGGAGGTGCCATAGGCAGGCCACAGGGAGGGGGAGCAGGCCTGCCTCCGCAATCTAGGACTGCGGCGGCCAGGGGCCAGGCCAAGCAACACCGGGTGTTCAGGTAATGCAGCCTCTGCCTGATTCCCTTTTCTGCCCATAGCTCTGTCCACTGAGACCCAGGGAGCCGATCACACCCTAACACTTGGCACCGAAAAGACCCAGTCTTGCAGCAGCTCCCACAGGCCCTTCCTCCCCAGAATTTGAAGCAGCTTCACAATTGATGACACTGGCTCATGAGCTGCACGAGCTTGCTGTGGTGAGCACTGCAGGGCCCCCCCGGGCAGGTGGCAGCTCACCCACGTAGGCTCGAGCCCAGCCTGGACCCAGACCTGAGTGGGGCCAGCCCTCGGGCTGGTTGGAAGTACATCCAAGCCTGTGTGCTGACCCCGTACTTGGCCGCCCCGTGTCCCCAAGGATCTCCTCTCTCCTCAGGGGTGATGAAGCCAGGCCCTCTTGAGAGCCACTCCACTTATAAACAAGGAACCCTGGCACTCAGCTGACTTCATTTTGGAGCAGCTCCCACCTGGGCACTGGACTCTGAGCCAGGTTTCTTTCTGGCAAGGCACCGGTAGGTGTGGGCTCCTCCTCTTCCTTGCGTGACTCATTGTGAACAAAATGGAAAAAAGTCTGTGTGCAATAAAATGATTCGTGAAAGCGAGCAGACTCTGACCATCTTTTTTTTTTTTTTTTTTAATCTATTTAGTATAGGTTCTCACTACGCAGATCAGACTTGTGATCCTGTTTTCAGCCTTCCAAGCACTGGCATTACAGGTGCACCCCACCACACCCAGTTTCTGACCACTTTTTATTAACTACACAGAATAGTGAACCAAGGGCTGGCCAAATAGCTCAGTGGATTAAAGTGCTTCCAAGCAGGTGCAGGGCCTGGGGGGTTGCTCCCCCAGCCTGCCATGCCAGCCCCGCCCCTGGGACACACTGAGACGACAGTTGACACTGGGTGTGGTGACTTGTGCCTGTAATCTCAACTCTTGGAGGCTGTAAACAGGTGGATCACTGAGTCTGAGCTAGTAGTGAGACCCTGAGCACCCTGTAAGCCCTTCCCTTAAAAAATACAAAAAAATTAAATAAGTAAAAGAATAGCGACCCAAAGCTTTTGCACGAGGCTTAGTACGCTGCTGGGAGAGAGGCCTCTCCTCAGCTCTACCCCTCCACCCTCCCTGATGCAGTTCTGGCCCCAGGGAAGGGAACCAGAAGCAGGAATGACAACACAGTTCTGATGGGATGGCACAGCAGATTTCTGAGGCAGAGCTCTCTAAGCCCAGATTGGGAAAGGGAGCATCTGCCCAAGCTATGGCCTGGCAAGAAGCCCCAAGCGGGCAGTGCTGCAGGGGCCCCGAGGCCTTGCTCCCGCCAGAGGAGAGGCTGTCTGCGGATGGCGCTGCCCATGTCCACCCTGCAAGCTGGGACAAGTCCCTGGAAGACAGGCTGCTCTGCTCTCTGGGCCTGGCTCTCATGCAGGCCGAGTGGGTCAGTACAGGTGGGAACGAGCACTCCCTCCTCTGCACCACCCAGACTGGCACTCACTCTGGTCAGGGTGAGGCTGAAAGGCTCTGTGCTCAAGACACATCTGCCCTGGCCGCCAGACTGACCACAGCTGCACCGGCAGAGGGTCTGCCGAGCTAGGGATGGGTGCGCTAGGACTGAGCTCAGAGACCCTCGGATGGGTGGGACCAGCAATAGGAAATTGTCCGCCCTCAAGGAACAACAGGGTGAGGGTGGAAACCCTGGGGTTCTCCATAGATGGAGCTTCTCCACCTCAGCTGTGCCATGCCACGGGAAAGGCCCCATTCTGACAGGAAGAGACACATGGAGTACAGCCTCTGGTCAAACAAGAGTAAGCAGTGTTGTGCAGGACCCTAGGAGAGAAGCCAGTAGGGCATGGGGCTCGTGTGGCTGGAGGCTGGGGTCATGCCTACCACTCTCTGCCCCTCACCCCCTGCCCAGACCTTGGCCCCTTTACTATCCACCTTAAAAGTCCATGTTTACCCAGACGCTGCTGGGACAGAGTTGCCAGGTAACAGTTGCCAGGAGACATTGCTAGGTCACCACTGTTGTATCCCAGCAGACGGCTCCAGAGACCTCTTGGTTAGGTAAGAGGGCGTGGCAAAGCAGGATTCTCCGGCTAAATCTGAGGCTTGGCCCTGCCCTCCTGTGGTCCTCTGGGAACTCAGGAGTCAAAGGGAGGGAGGGGAAACGGAGGGGCCATGGGTGGCTTGGCTACAGCGAGCTTGGGGGCGGGCTGGGCGCTCTCAGCACAAGCTCTTCAGCACAGCGGGTTTGTCCTCTGGAAGGGCCTGTGTGGGGACTTCCTGCAACGAGACACAGACGTGTTTGTTTTGTTGAACATTTTCTTCAGGTTTAAAAGCATCTCTCGAACCGGAGTGATTTCCCACCAGTCTTTAACCTGACCAGGTAAAAATATTTTGAATTTATGAAGTTGTGAGTACACAACTGCCAGACCTTCACCTGTTTTTACTTCATCTTAAGTAACCTCCCATTCAAAAGATGCACAACTGTCTGCTGCTGTGGATGGCTTTCCTCCTAGTCCCACCCCTAGAAGCAGCGGTTGACAAACCTCTGATGTGAAATTCATTTCTGGATTTAGAGTCATGTCCTTTAGCTCCTGAGCATGCAGCCACCAGGATGCAGCTGAGGGCTGGCTGCGGCCCAGCCTGCCCCCGACGGGTCTCTGTTTGGCACACCCCCACCAGGGTTCTTTTAAAGTCTTTGTCCATCTGAATGACAAGAAATTATAGTAATGGTTTATTTCTCTGTGGAAATAACAAGTGTCAAAGCTGAGCTCATGGGGCCGGGAGATGGCTCAGGAGGATAAGCACTTCCCTGGCCAGCGCAAGGGTCTGAGTTCAATCCCCAGTTCCGCTGGGGAGGAAAAGAAGCTGAGCCCATAATGAAGACCAGTGCACCCACACACTCTTCTGGATGTCACTTAGCTGTGGTGACAAATGTGACAGGGCTGCTGTTTGTCTTCTTGCTTCTGTTTGAATTTTCTAATTACCCACACACACATTTCTAAACTTGCTGCTGCTGTCGCTTGCAGGGATGGCGAAAACACTGACACCCACCTACCTGTGAGTGCCGACAGCTTCAAACAGTGCCAAGGCCTCCACCTGGTAGTGTATTCCCTGAGTGGGTAACACCTCAGTCTGCATGTTGTCTTCCTGAATTGCCATGGCCTAGGCCTCCTGGGCACTCATGTGACTATCCTAGCCCTAGTGCACACTTGATAGGAGCCAATGCCATCCTGAGGTAGAAATTCC
The DNA here is from genome assembly GCA_004027165.1 of Ctenomys sociabilis. NCBI lineage: Eukaryota > Metazoa > Chordata > Mammalia > Rodentia > Ctenomyidae > Ctenomys > Ctenomys sociabilis. Next base: position 16,249 of record PVKA01001173.1, on the reverse strand, counting down.
AGGTAGAAATCCTCCTTTTGTAGCACCCACTAGGCTCTTGTCATCCTTCCCACCCAGTGTGCAGGAAAAGAAACAGAGTCACAGCGACTTTAAGCAGCAGTGATACCTCTTTCTCTTGGTCCCTCACTCCAGGAACCATCCTTCCCCACCTTGGGTGACTGGGGATGGAGATCAGGAGCTCCACACCAGCTGTGCATCCTCCCCAAAGGCTGTAGGGCTCTGCACAAATGTCTGGTCCCGATGAGTCTGTGATTTTGATTTTTCTGCAGGCTCTGCTCCCCGCTCTCTTTCCTGGGTCATTTCCTAGACTTTAGTTCCAATCCTGCGCCGTTTGATGTCCATGCTCTTTCCTGTTTTGAAGGCACTCAGCTCCTTTCTGGTGGTTTGGTGTCTCTCCCACCCCAGCATGTTCTCAGACCAAATGACTTCTGCGTCATCACCCCCTTCCTTTTCCTGTGTCTGTGCATCACTCTTTCGCACGCACTTGGGAGGCCTCCCTTGGGTCCTCTGGGGTTATGGGGCCACTTGGGCTGGGACTGTGGTAAAATATCAGGACTCCTTGGGCCAGCCACAAGGTGCTGGGCACTCTGGGATGGGGCCAAGTCTACAGTAACCATGTAGTCTGGAACACGTGCACACAGGCCCATCCTCCCCAGCTCACGCCCTCTGCTTTTTCCCTGGAGCTGGAGGAGGCTGACCTTTCAGAAGTGTGAGACTCTCCCATGCTGGGTGAGGTGACTATGAGTGGTCCCTGGATTCCTCTTTTCTTTCCTCTCCTCTCTTGTCCCTTCAGCGGGGCAGGGCGGGGCAGACACAAAGCCTGCCTGGCTGGGTGATCACGGGGCCACTGTCCCCTTTGGCACTGCTGGCTGCCCAGCTGGTCCAGTCAGGAAGCAGTTCTTCTCTTTGAAGATGACCTGATCCTTCACTCCGGCCACGGAGCCTCATTTGGCCACTCCCTTTGTAGATGCACACCTCCATGCCACCTCTGTCCTCACACTGGCATATTGCATATATCCTGAGACCTTCAGAAAGTTCTCCCTCCCTAACAGCCCAGAGCTGGATTTTTTTTTTAAACTAAAGTAGAATGACTTGTTCAGGAACTGGCTACAAATTCTTCAAAATTGAAGCTAGGCATGGCATACCCTGTAATCTCAGAACTCTACAAGACTGAGGCAGGAAGACAAAAACTTAGTGAGATCCTGGATAAAAGCACTGGACTGCAGGGCTGCATGAGGGCCCTAGGATCACTCCTGACTACTGAGGAAACACATGTACTTACACACTTACCTGAAATATTCCAAAGCTGGGAAAGAAGTGGGACGGCATGGGGACAAGCCCTGGGAAGGGGACTGTGTTGGTAGGGTGCTGGCCAGGCTTTCCAGGGTGCTGGCCAGGCTTCCCAGTGCCCTAGCGGGCCTGACGGCCACCCTCCTTACAGCCAGGACCAGGGAAGCTCTGGGCAAGGCCAGGACAGTAGCAGCAGTGCAGGACGTGCCTGGCAGAGCAGGATGCAGACATGGCCTCAGTCCTTCAGACTACGAGGCCCCACAGCCATCACCAAGACAGGATCCAGCTTCGAGCAGAAGCCACAGTCTGGGACAGAAGAAAGCAGCCTTCGCTGGGCAGGGTGGGACTAACCCTATGTCCTACTCAAGGGCTGGGGCCTCAGGTCACCCAAAAGCCCCACAGGAGAATGGGAGCAGCATTTTCTCAAAGAGGCCCTTGCCACGGGGTCCCCAGGATATTTACCCATAGCCGCACCCCATTTGTCCACCATTGGGGTCAGCATACATGGACCCACGTCTGCCCCAGAAGATCCAAAAGGCCCAGGATCCGGCGGCACCAGGTCCAGGTGCCAGGTGAATGAACAGCAACCTGGGACAGCTCTGCCTGGCCCAGCCAGGGCAGGTGACCTCAGAGGAGGGGCCCAGGTCCTGGGTGAGCCCATGCCAGATGGTGCTGATGTGCAGAGGGTGGCATTCCTCTCCCAGGCCAGTGGGTTCTGTCTACCCAAACCACTCCACCCTCACCCAGGGCAACCCCTCATCTCTCCTGGCTGACAATGGCCCCTGGGTCACTGGTGACGTCATTATGGACATTGTGACCCCTAATCCCAGGGGATTTCCTGCAGGCTTTCTCTGGCCCTGGCTTGCACCCCTGCCCTGCACAGAGCTACAGCCCTGTGGGTCAGGAGGGTGGGGTAGGTCTGCCTCCTGGACCTGTGCCTTCTCCACATCCACCTGGATCCTGCCCACCCAAGGGCTGGCCCTGGTAAGGTGGTAGCTGTCCCCCTAAGGTATGATGGTCCAGGGCCCCTTAGTTAGGTCTGGGCTAGGCTGTGGTGGGAGCTGCTGGAATGGGCTGGCATGGGCTGAAGCACCTTACCCCATGGTCCCTAGGCTGGACCCATGAGAGACGGATGGGCAGCAGGGGTGAGGAGCAGCTGAGCCAACTGAACCCAGATGCAGGTAGGCAGCCAGAAGGAGACAGGGAGCACCCCATGGAGCCCAGCACCTGGACTCCCACTCCCACTTGTCCACAGACCTCCTGGATGGCACAGGTGCTGCCAGGTCCCCAGCAGCCCTGCTGAAAGAGTTCCTGCAAGACAGGGACAAGCACCTCCCCAGCAATGGGCAGGGTCCCTTCTTCTACATTGGTGGCAGCAATGGGGCCTCCATGTGAGTGAGGCCCACATCTCTGGGCTGCCCACTCCCCTGCCCTGGGCCTAGCTCAAGTGGCTGCTTGCAGTCTTCTCCCCTCCTCCCTATGGTTGTGGGTCATGACTGCCCTTCCCACAGTATCAGTGCCTACTGCAGGAGCAAGGGATGGCAGCGTACCCAAGACAGCAGACGGGAGGACTACAGGCTGAAGTGGTGCGAGGTCAAGTGCAGGAACAACTACTACAGCTTCCGTGAAGGTGGGGGACATGCCTGCAGGGTGGGGTGCCTGTTGGGGCCTGGAAGCCACCTGGATCCACCTTGTCCTCCTCCCACCAGGTCAGCAGCTGCTGTTCCAGCTCCCCAACAACAAGCTGCTCACCACCAAGATTGGGCTGCTTAGCGCCCTGCGGGAATATGAGAGGACCCTAAGCAAGGGGCACCAGATGCCACTGGGCTCACAGACCAGGTGAGCCCCACCCTGGCCACACCCACCTCTGGCACCCTCGTGGTCTTGAAAGACATGATGCCCGTCTGCCCCTACAGCAGCACCTACCATACCCTCCCTATCTATTCCCACTGATCCTCCAGTTCCCCCCTTCTCCCATCCACACAGCCCCTAGCCACTCAGCATATTCATTACTCACCCACCCACCCAGGGACTCACCCCTTCACCTGTCTACTAACATGCTGATTCTCCTACCAGCCACCCTGTTCCTTGCCATCTGCATGTCCAATTACCCACTTCCTACTCCTATTGGCAAACTGGAACTGCTCCTTAAGCCCTTTACCTGCCAGCAGATCACCTGCCCACCTAACTGCTACCCCCAGGCCACATATTCTCCATCCCTTCACTCTACCCACTTGTTCTCTAAGCAGCCACTCTGGTCAGGTCTTGTGTTTCCTAGGGTGTGTGTTTGGAAAGGACACCTTGGACCAGAGAGTGAGATGCACTAATCCCAGCCTGGGTGGCGTGGGGTGTTATTCTGACCTGAACTAGATAACCCAGCACTGGGAAAAGGGAAAAAGGGCAAAGCAGACATTTAGCCAGGATCTGTACTACCTGCTGCGTGCCAGCGAAGTCCTAGCCCTGGGCCCTGTTCTGCACCAAGGCTTGTCTGTGAGGAGGACCAGGTGACCAGGCAGTGCCTGGTAGCTGGGTCATGAGCAGCCCAGATGCTCTGGCAGAGCAGAATGGATCAAGGCCTGCAGAGAAAGAAACTTGGAGGGGTGCAGGGGCACCTGAGCCCAGGGAGGTCCCTAGGGACACTCCTGGGGCAGAAACCAGTCTACAGAACTTTCCTACCTCCTTGGCTTCCCAGGATGCTAAAAATGGAAGACTTTTTCCCTGAGACGTACCGCCTGGACATAAGTGATGAGAGGCAAGCCTTCTTCACCCTATTTGATGGTGAGCAGCCCAACTGGACCCAGGGCAGACAGGCAGGCAGAGAAGGGCCAAGGTGTGTCCTGGAGAAGTCAGCAAGAGAGACGGGGTGAAGCTGTGTGTAGGGGGGTTGGCATCCCAGGACTTTGGCCCTTGGTCCTGGTGTGGGTGTGGTTGAGGCAGGACCAGGGTAGAACATTCAGTTGGCCAGGGCCAGAGGAGGCAGGCGCTGTAGGACGGCAGAACAGGGCTGAAACTGGGCTTGGATGTGGATGAGAGCAAGAAGGAAAGGGCAAGGCTAAGTCCTGGGAGCTGGGTTGTGTAGAGAGATGCGTTGGGATGGCAGGTAATGGGGGACACCAGGGTGGGGTGGGGCAGGGACAGAGGTGTGGTCGTGGATGGAGGGCACAGATGGTGGGGCCAGGACCAGACGTGGCCAAGATGGTCAGGTCCAGAGGATGACCCCCCTGGTGTCATGGATGGGTTGTAAGAAGGGGTTGGTTGTGGGGTGGAGGGTGCCAGGGATGGACAGGGGAGAGATAGGTGGGTCACGGAGGAGTGGGTGAAGGCTGAGCAGAAGCGCTCCCTGCAGAAACCCAGATATGGATCTGCAAGCCCACAGCCTCCAACCAGGGCAAGGGCATCTTTCTAATCAGGAGCCAAGAAGAGCTCAACACCCTGCAGGGCAAGATACAGAGCACAGAGGATGTTCCCCTTCACTGCAAGATGCCCTTCCGGGGGCCTCAGGCACGAGTGGCACAGAGGTGATCTGGGTGGGTGACCTGGGGAGCCAGCAATATGCAAGGGATCCTTCAGCCACTCACAGCTGAGTCCTGGGGCTGCGGGAGGGGAGGGATCACAATGAGCCCCAGACACAGGCTCACCAGGAACTGTGGCAGTTGCCCCTCTGTGCCTCCACTTACAGCTGTCTCGTTGCTCCCTAGCCCAATCAATTAAGGGGCTCCTTGGCCTCCAGGCAGACCCTCAGCTTCACTCAGGGCTAGGATGCAGGGGGACCCAGTTTGGTTGTGCTCTGGCTACAGCCCTTTCCTTCCTTCCATCAAACCCTTTGGTCCTGAGGCCCCACTAATTTGTCCCCTCCCTTCTTCTCCAATGCCCTTCCATGGCCCCAAAGCAGCCCTCTGTGCCCCATGGCGCAACTTGTGCCATCCACTCCAGGGCCAGGGCGAGGACCCCTGGGGCTGTAGGGCCCTATTCCCAGTTCCTCATACCTGTTCAAGTTCAGAAAGGACCCCTGATTGTGGATGTGGTGCCCAGCCAGGGTTGCAGAGGTAATGGCCCGGGTGGAGGAGGGGCCACCAGTCAGTGACCAGGTAGCTCAGCCCCAGCAGCCTCTGTGGTGCCCTAGGTACATCCAGAACCCACTGCTGCTGGATGGGAAGAAGTTTGACGTGCGTTCCTACCTGCTCATCGCCTGTGCCATGCCTTACATGGTCTTCTTCGGCCATGGCTATGCTCGCCTCACCCTCAACCTCTATGACCCCCACTCCAGTGACCTTAGCAGCCATTTGACCAACCAGGTAGAAAGCCTTCCTGAGCAAGGCTTTCCTGGCAGGTGTGGGATGAGAGAAGAGGGGGGCTCTCACTGCTTGGGGATACACACAGCACAGTCCAGCTGGGGATGTAGCCCACGCCCAAGGAGGCCCAGCCTCAGAGGCCATGACAGGACCCAGCCATCCTGGTGAAATGACTCAGAGCTCCACAGTCCCCAACCCAGCTCCCATCCCATTGTGCTGAGGAAGGACCACCTTAGGAGAGTTCCAGGAAAGAGCCCTGCAAGGATCTAGGTGGCAAGGGCCAAGGAGATGGCACAGTAGAATAAATGCTTCCCTGGCAAGCACAAGGGCCTAAGTTCAATCCCCGGTTCCACCAAAAAAAAAAAAGAATCTAGGTGGCTTTTGCTAGTCTCCCAGGCAGAGCTTTGCAAGGCCTGCTTTGAGGGGCAGTGCCGGGCTATGCTCTCTCCCAGTTCATGCAGAAGCAGAACCCCCTGTACATGCTGCTGAAGGAAGACACTGTGTGGAGCATGGACCATCTCAACCGCTACATCAACGACAAGTTCCAGAGCACCAAGGGCCTCCCCCAGGACTGGGTCTTTACCACCTTCACAGTATGTCGCTGCTGTGCCTAGCTGGCCTGGGGGGCAGGAGTGGGACACTCGGGCTGGGACCCTCGGGTAGGGTCTGTGTGTGCCCATCTAGGCTAGGTTGGGGACAAGACTCCTGTGTGTCCTTGGAGTGCAGCTGCACTAAGGCTAGGTCTCCATACATGTGCTTTGTTTTGTTTTGCGTTGCTGGGGATGGAACCAAGAGCTCATGTACAGCTTAAGAACACATAACCAGGGTTGGGGAGATGGCTCAGTGGAATAAGTGCTTCCCTGGCAAGTGCAAGGGCCTGAGTTCAATCCCTGGTCCTGGAAAAAAAAAAAAAGAATGCATGTGACCACTGAGCCATGTCCCCAGCATGTGTTCTTTTTTAATTTTTATTTTGTATTTTAGGGAAGGGGCTACAGGGTGTTCAGGGTCTCACTACTAGATCGGACTCCTAGTGATCCGCCTGTTTACAGCCTCCTAAGTGCTGAGATTATAGGCACAGGCCACCACGCCGTCTCCAGAATGTGTGCTCTGAAACACACTCTTTCTTTGAGGATAACAATCTGGGAGCCACTGTCATCAGCCCAGACAGAGCAGCCCAGCAGAGTGGGGAGGGCAGGTCCACCTGAAAGGATTTCTCGAGTTCAGCTTCACCACAAGTTCACCACAAGCTTTCCTGCTGGGTAGAGAAGGGAACAGAGAGCGTTCTCCATCCCAGTTACAGACAAGACAGGAGACAGGTCTTCCCTGTGTAAGGGTCATCTGGGGTGGGAGTCCTCACTTCTTAGGGACATTTTCTACGGGTAGTGGGGCAGCCAGGCATTAAGGTGGGACAGACTGTGGCTGTGGGTTGTGAAGTCAGCCACTCTGAAGTGTCTCCAACTACCTCCCCCCAATCCTTATGCCATAAATTTCACCATTTTTAAGTATACAGTTCAAGGTTTCTAGTGTATTCACAAAGTTGTGCAATTACCAAGATTGTAAAAGAGAGGGAGTGTAGACAGGTGAGCCCAAGCAGACGAGGGTACAGGTGACTCAGGCCTGGCAGGTATAACCAGGGCCTCCAGGTGCCAACCAGGACCCCTGCCCACCACACCCACAGAAGCGGATGCAGCAGATCATGGCCCATTGCTTCCTGGCGGTGAAGTCCAAGCTTGAGTGCAAGCTGGGTTATTTTGACCTCATCGGTTGTGACTTCCTGATTGATGAGAACTTTAAGGTACTGTCCTGGTGGACAAGGTGGGGCAGCAGGGCCATCTGTGCCCCTGACCGTCGAAGCAGACCCACAGGTGGGTGCTGCAGTGGGATGCACCCAGCCTGCACCTCGTCTGGAATGTGTGCCCGTGAGGCCCCCACTACAGCTGCAGCTGGGGAAGGTCTGCACACCCTCTTCAGACAGCCAAGACAAATCTTTGGCGAACTGGGGAAGTGGGCCCACGGGAACACAAGGTGTGACGGGCCGGGTCCTCGTCTCTGGGGCTGCTGACCAGTGTTCCCACAGGTGTGGCTGCTGGAGATGAACTCCAACCCTGCCCTGCACACCAACTGTGAGGTCCTGAAGAAGGTGATCCCCGGTGTAGTCATGGAGACTCTGGGTGAGCCCAGCCCTCCCTGCCTGCCCAGTGCTGCCTGCACCCCTACCCCACAAGGCCAGCTCTCCACACCCCAGAGCCTGCACGCCCCAGACCCCCACCGACCTTGCCTCCTCCTGCCCCGAGCCCCTCCTCTCCCTCCCTTTCCTCCGAAGCCCACTCACTCTCCTCCTAAGACTTGGCGCTCGAGACCTCCCAGAAGAGCCTGCGCAGACAGAAGATGCTGCCCCTGCGCTCACAGCGCCGCTTCGCACTCCTGCACAGCGGCGAGGCGGACCCACGCCTGCGCCCGCGCCCCCGAGCCTCCGCCTTGCCGCCCAGCCCACGGGAGCCCCTCTCGCAAGCCTGTTCCCGCCCCAGGCCGCCAGGCGCCGCCTCCGGGGAGCCGCGCGCGGAGCGGAGGAGCGCAGGCCATCGGGGCTCCTAGCGGCAGTGTCTCCCAGACCATAAAAGACTAATTTATAATAACGAGTCCTCCGCAGCGCCCCGGGCCCCAGGCTCCCCTCGGCCCCTACCGCAGACCTTACTTAACAGGGCAACATGGCAGGAGAAGCAGAGGCAGCTTCCAGGTCCCAGACGCCCCACCCCGTGTCCTCAGCCCCTCGCCCCGTAGGCTTGGGGGCCCCTCTCGATTGAGCCTCAGGGAGTGCCACACTGTCCAGAACATGAGACGCGACCTGTCCCCAGCCCAGGGTCCCTTTCCCGCGAACCTTGGTGGAGGTGGCCGCATGATCAGGATAGAATAGTCCCTGAAAGTTTGCTGAGCCCCCCCCCCAGGATTTTCCCTAGCTCCTCAGTGTCCAGGACGCCACAAGTGGCTCTGCACCCTCTGGTGCCATGACTGCTCCTGCCCTGGCCATCCACCCCACCTGGGAGGAGCTGGCAGACCCCCATCCGGCTCTTAGTTCTAGGAAGAAGTCAGGTTTGACAGGGTGGTCCCATTTCCAGAATGTAAGCACCTGGCACCGTGAAAGGGCGCCATCCACCATGCTGGTTGGTGCCACGCAGAGGGCATGGACAGAGAGGAAACAGGTTCAGAGCCAATGGTTCCAGAGCCTCTGGGGTGGGCTATAGGTAGACCCTGGGCCTCCTCTGTCATGAGGCCACACCCAGTCATCTCCAGCACTTTTGATGTACCACACCAGGCTATGGCCCCCAGTTCAGGGGCATCAAGATGTCAGCAGAAGTGTTCAGACTTTCCCTGCTGCTTTGGGGACAAAGCGCCTCTACATCAAGATGTGATGAGAAATTCCCCATGGCAGGGGCTTACCCTGTGCTTAGAACCTACCCAACCCAGGACCCAAAATATCTGGACTGTGTCTGCTGCATCTACATTCCTGGCAGCCCCAGGAGCTAGGACACCAATAAAATTTCAGGAGATCCTCTCTGCTTGCTTACCCGCAACCTGACCCCTTCTGGATCATCCTTTACTCCTCTAAGCCCACATGCAGCTCCAAGAAACCTGGCTGGCATGGAACCAAGGGAGGGGAAGGCTGCGGAGACCCCTGGGCACTTGGCAGTGTGGGACACTCTCCAGCATTCACTTGAGTGACGTGGTGGGTTAAGGCCTGAGGAGCAGGCAGTGGAGGAAGGGCCGGCTCACACTGGAGCACTCAAGGCAAGAAAAAGGGCTGCTGTGGCTGAATGCGCTCATTTCTCCCCTGGGCCTTGTCCCTTCCATTTTCCTAGCCACCTCCTTTTCCTCCTCCTGCTTCTCACCCTCTTCCAGGGCTGAATTCAAGCATTGCCGATAGGTGCGGGATTCAAGTGGTGTCCACTAGCAGAAGGAACGGGAGTCAGGCTGCCTTAGCCCTGCACCTCTGAGAGTCAACCAGCAGAACATGACCAGGCAGGCCAGCACTGTGCCCCCATTATACAGGGCCCGAGGCCTGCTGAGCACCATGCTTTCAGCCAAAGAGCCACAGGGCTTCACACACCCCTGGTCCCTCTCCCCTAAAAACATGTCTTTAAGAAGGGGGCAACAACATCCCATCACCAGCTACCATCTCTGGAGAAGCCCCCATCCCTGGAGTTTCTGGGAAGATGAGATAGGTCTGCCTCCTGCCCCACCCACATAGTTGCTCCTCACTAGGTCATGGTAGCAAAAGAGCAGCCCCTGAAGAGTGAGGCCTGCTCTGTCCTCAGAGGTCAGCAGGCGAAGGGGACAGGAATGACAACTGGTCACCTACTCGGGAACATATCCCAACAGCTGAGGCCAAGGGAGGGTCTATCTGCCCTCAAAGGTCCTCTGCAGGTGTCCTCAGATGCGGGTGTCCAGTTCTGTCTGGAAAGGGTCCCCCTGCCCTCACATCAGATCATACGAAGGGAGGGGGCCTTTCCAGCCAGATGTGGGTAGGGGCAGGGTGGGCAGCCAGCTGTGGCCGGAAGCACTTCTGGGAGGAGGTGGCCTCTGGGTCCTTATCTCAAGCTGAACACCAGTGGGGGTGTGGTTTCCGGAGGAGCTACTCCTGGGGATGAGGGTGGGGGTTTCCAGAGGCTGCTGTGAAACCCTGAACTGACCTGGGCTGCTCAGAGTATCCCCACTCTGCCCCCACCAGTGTCACTGGCAGTGCCCCTGGCAACCAGGATGTGCAGGAGAGTGCAGGGTGCTCCTCAGGAGGTGGTGGCTCTGGTGGGTCTCTGCAAAGGCAGCAGCCCCTTTCCCACTCCAGCACCTCTGGGCCACATCCCTGGGAACCTCCCCCATCACCCCCAATTGCCTTCCAGCCTAGCCCTTGCCTCAGGGCCCTGCCTAGCTGGCAAGCAGGGGGCCCTGTGGAGTGAGAGCTGGGCAGGCCGGGGGCACAGAGGGTCCAGGCTGTCTGTGGGGCCCCCCACCAGCTCTAGTCATCAGCTGCTGCACTGTGACGTCCTGAGGACTTTCCAACATCGTCAGCCCAGCCTTGATGTTTCTTGGGGACTCCCCTGTGGTATCCTGTGGGGAAAGGGTAGTTCAAGCCCCTTCCGGCTGGCAATGTAGGCCTGAGTCCTCAGCCCCGCCATGAGGGGGCCCCATGGCAACTCCAGAGCACTTGCCAGGAGTGGCCCCGAGGCTTCTCATGTTCTGGGTCTGAATGTCATCCACCCCCATCAGATTAGATGAGCCTCCTCCGTTTTCCTGAGTCTGTGCTGGGGACTGTGACTGCCACCCCCAGGACAGTGATCGCCCCTCCATCTGCCTACTGGAGGCTAGGCCACCAATGCCCATGCCATCAAGAGCTGATGGGAGTTGAGGGTAGCTGAGGCCCAAAGGTATTCATGGTAGGGGGTTGGGTCATCCCAGGGGGCTGTGCAAGGCACGTGAAGGCTTCAAGGGCCTTGCTGAGACTGGTCCCCATGGGCCTGCCTCTTCCTGAACAGCTACACCAAGATCTTGCTATCAGATTTCTCCAGGAGCACCTGGGCTGGGCGGGACCTGGAACTGAGCCCCAGAGTACTGCATGGGGAGGAGTGGGGGCAACTTCACCCCAGAGAGTGCTGGGGTGGACACCTGCCAGGCCCTGTGGCAGAGGTGAAACAAGGTGGGCACCCTAGATATACCCCAAAACCAGCCTCTATGGGTATGTAGAGGGGCAGTGGACACAGCTGCCCAGCACAGGCAGGCACCTTGGGGGGAATTGGATGGGAAGCCAAGAAGCGAGGTAGCCAGCATGGACCCACCCACCCCCACCCCCTGCCAAGAAGCCACCTGAGCCATGGCCCTACCCAGTGCTTACATCCAGGCTGGAACCTCTATATCCTAGGAGGGGACCTGGGCTTGGGTAGACAAGGTCCCTTCCTCCCTGCCCCGCCTCCTGCCCCCATACATGTTCACTGCATCACTGTGCAAGTGTTTATTAAGAACAGGGCTGCAGCCAGGTATGGCCCAGAGGGCTGCACTGCAGCTTTGGCACTGTCTGTCACAGAGCCCCGCCATGGCTTTCCTTCCATGTAGCTGAGGTCTCAGCACTGACTCCATTCTCCACCTACTTCCACCATTGCAGGGAGCAGGGCCGGGCCCAGAGCAGAGGCCTTGCTTGAGATTGGCCTGGAAAAGCTTGAGATTGGCTCTGGTGCAGCTGCTTCTGGGGATGGCCAGGCCTCACACCCACTGGTCCCCTGGCCGTCCCTTCTCCTCCAACCGCTCCCCCCGCTCTTCCTCTGGGAACTGGCAGCTGCAGGTGTCCTCGGCAGGTGGTGGCAGCACCTCCAGGAGTGGCTGGGTCTCTGCAAGCGGCTGTGGTCAGTAGGTGGCCTGGGTCCCCCTCCCTCCTCCTCAGGACACAACTGACCTTGGGGCCACACAGGCTGTCGCCTCAGTTGCCAGATGTGCAAGCTCAGTTGGATGGTGGTGAGAACAAGGATGCAGGAGGCCACAGCAACGAGGACAGTGCTCATCCCGCCGTGCGGCTCTGTGGGCAGTGGCCCTGGGAGGCACACTGCGTTGTGGGTCTTGTTTCCAGGGAATTTGGTGAGAAACCCAAACTGGCCACAGCTGGAACAGACAGAATGTGTCAGCTTTGGCCCTTGGAGCAAGCCCCATGGGGAGGGACAGGAGAGCTCCCTCCTATGAGACTGGGCCACCCAGATATGCCACTTGGGACTCACTCTGCCCAAGGTTTGCAGCGGCCCTGATGGTCCTGGGAGAAGGTCCCCACAGCACAGCTGACACACGTGAAGCCATAATTGAGCTTCCCTGGGGGCAGACAGATAGGCCAAGGGGTTGCTGGAATGAGTAAAGGGCATTATCTGCCTCTCCAATGCCCACAGAACCAGCAAGTTGGCCACTCAGAATCCATGATGCCCATTCCCTGAGCTGATAGGCAGGGAAGATGGCAGGGCCTGGATTTTAGAATGGGGGTCAGAAAGTAGCAGGCCCTGTCCCCCAACCCCCCCCCCCACTTTCCTAGCAAGAAAAGCCCAGACTAAGAGGCTTCTCCACAGTTGGACAACCACAGGGGTACCTGAGAGTGCTAGTACCCCTGTCTAGAGGACATGTGGCTCCTGGAGCTCCAGCTGGGCTCCGAGTCAATTCCCTGGTCTGCTGAGTTCATCTGAAGCCCTCACCTTCAGGCTGTGCCTCCGTGCCAGGTGGGCAAGGGTGGTATTTGCAGGTCTGGCACTCAGGGTCGCCACAGTGGTGCTCCGGCTGGACACATTCACAGTCCCTTATAGCATAGGCCTTGCCTGGGAGGGCACAGGCCGGTTGCTAAGGAGCTAGGCAAGTCCCACCCTACCCAGAACCCACTCTGGCCTTGGTCCAGCTCCTCTGCCTGACCTGGCCATCCCCACTGCTCTGAGCTGCCCCCAGGGTGGGTACCTTGTCACAGATATTTGCTGGACAGAGCCATCACCAAGGCTTCCAGGGACTCTGGATCTGGGGCCCTAAAGCTCTCTGACTCCTGTACAAGCCCTCTCCCAGGCCCCAGGGACACCTCAGAGGCTTTCAGGTGGCAAAGAGGGTAGTTTCCTATGATCTTCCTCCCCAGAGGGCCCGGTCACTGTGGCTGTGGGTCAAAGGCAGACTGGGTGTTGGGATCCCAAGCTGGGTAGGAAGTGTAAAGAAGCCTGACCTCCTCCAGGCCCTCACGCTACTGGCCCGGCGGTACCTCTGCCTCCCTCTGGGATCTCACTTTGTCCACCAGGCAGCGCCACCCAGTGCCCACCCATCCTCAGCTCCACTCATGCGCCTCACCCGGGTCGCTCAGGCTGCAGCACCTCAAGTTGGTCCCTGTTCCGTTTGGGAAGCGGCCTGGGCCACAGGGCCCCTTGGAAAGGCACAGACCAAGGCTGAGCGCGCTGAGCAGCGCGAGGCCGCTCAGGGCCTCCCGAGGACCCATTGGCACCTAGGCCAGGAGTGCGCCACGGGGTTTAGCAGCGTGGCCCCGCCCAGGCCCCGCCCAAGCCCGCCTCTTGGGCGCTTCTAGCTTCCGACACCTTTACCTTCCTTGGGGGCGTCCAAAGGGTGTTCTTCGGGGCTTGTAAGGACTTCTGCCCTGACGGAAGCGGTGGGATGAACCCTCACCCTTCAGTCTGGAGACCCTAGCCCTTCAGCCTCACAAACTGCCGAGGAGCCGGGGAAGCTGTGCGGGAAATGGGGACAGCCCCTTCCGGCCTCAGCCAGCCTGAGGTCGCCCTTGCACACACCCTCCAGGACCTCGGCATGGCCACCCTGGAACATCTCAGCCTCAGCCCCTCCACCCACCTACCTCCCCCATCCCCTACCCCCACCGCCTCTGGGTGCCCACTATAATTGTACTGCTGGCTTGGTGCGCTCTGGACCCTTTCTCCAAGCCCAACAAGGGGTGCTGGACAGACCCAGGATGGCTGTGTCCCTTGTGGGGAGGGGGCCTGAAGTTGTTAAGAGAAGAGGATGGGGCAGGGAGTCAGAGAAAGCTGAGGTGAAAGGTGGTATCTGCGCAGCCAGGATCAGGGACAGGTCATCTGGCAACCCCATGCAGGTAACAAGATGACACCAGGCCTCTGGCTCTGAAGGGCCCTCACAGTGCAGCTGAGTGAAGCACCACCCAGCAGAGGTGCTTCTGTGACAGCCCCTGGCAGAGGACATGCATTGAAGACCTGCTGCTGCTGTGGCCTGCAGCTTGCTGGCCTGGTTGGTCCCACATGTTGGCCACTCCCAAATGGGTAGTGCTTCCTGCATGGGTTCTGCCGGGCAAACCATCCTGACAGTACTCCCTGACTCCCAGTAGCTGTGGGTCCCCATATGGGGCGTCAATGAGTCATGCCTTCTTTGTCCCTGGCTGCTTTAACTTGCCATAGATGATCTGTTCAGTATGCTGTTGGTGGACATAGGGGTTCCTGTATCAGGACTCTGTGGACACTTGTTCACATCATAGGGCTCAAGGGACAAAGTTTGGCCATAATCCCAGCACTCAAGAGCCTGAGGCAGGAGGATTGCCATAAGTTTAATTAAGGTCAGCCTAGACTACAAAGTGAGTTCAAGGCCAGCCGAAACTACATAGTGAGACCCTATTTCAAAAAAATACAAAAATTTGGTCTTAAGCAGAAGCCTCTTGTTTTCCAGAATGCTTAATTCTTGGAATGCTCTGACATGCAAGAACATGGGACAGTGGCTGTCACTACCAAGGACTCTGAGGGTGGGGCTCAAGGGGTCTTGGGCTGCCCCTTACCAGGCATACCAGGGTATGGCTGGGGGCTGAAGAGAAAGAACAGTACTGGATTCTCTCCAAGAATTGCAGAGGCTAGTAGGGGCCTCTAGAGCCCAGGGTACTCAGGTCCCTCCCTGAACCCAGCTCCTGGCCAGGCCCCTACCAAGAGGCCCAGGTTTTATGGTCTCCCTGGAGCAAAGGCTCTTGGATCTCAGGAGATGCTAGGGTTGGACCCTAGCACTTTGATGTTGCCAATGCCAGAGTGGACCCCACCCCTGCCCCCATCTGCGACCCTGCCCCAGCCAAGGAGGGTGAAGGCAGAGGTCACCGACAAGTTTATTGGGGCACCATCTGGGTGGGTAGTATGCACAACATACATAAAACACCAGGAGCCAGCCTAGCACCTAGAACGGCGCAGAGGACACAGGCAGGTGGCCTGCACCAGGGGTACCCTGCCCACGAAGCCCCCACACTGCTCAGATCTTGGCCAGGGTAGAGTGTGCATCAGCCTGCTCCTCTTGGATAGGCTTCCGGAAGCTTTTTCCCCCTAGGGAGGAGAAGAAAGTGGGAGGTTATGCTGTGGATGCACCACCCCCTAAGAAGAGGGGAAAGGCCCATGACCACTGCTCACCAGGGGGCTTGGGAGTACCAGGTGGCATCCAGGCCCTCCGGTACAGATACAGGACCAGCAGTGCAGCCATAGGAACCAGCAGGCCCAGGCCCAGACCCAGGCCTAGGATGGCGGCCAAAACCGGTTCTGAAAGGGGGGCCAGCTGAGTAAGTCCAGGAGGCCAGCAGGCAGCTTACAGCTTTCTGGCCTCTCCCTCCTCCCTTCCGGGACAGGCCCTCACCTCTGGGGGCCTCCGAGGGTGGCATGAAGGGCCCCTGAGAAGTTCTGGCCCAGGCTACAATGGGTCTGGATGTGGTGGACTGGGCCATGGTGGGCAGGACCTTGGTGGGCCTGGCTGTGGGACCCTGGGTCTCCCACAACAGAGTGACCAGGGGACTGCTATCTTCACAGATGGCATCCGAACTGCTGCTGCCTTGCTTCAGGGTCTGCTTCCCAGCTGAGGCACAGCTGGGGGCAGGGAGATGTGATCAGGCTGAGACAGTGACGGGGTCCAAACTGGCCACCACAGAGAGCCTCCAACTCTGGCCAGAGGCAGCCGAGCACCCTTGTTCAGGCCTCAGCTTCCCTTCTGTGGCTCACCACATTACCCCAGTCCATGTTGTTTGGGTGGGCCTTGACACCCAAACCACTAGGCACTTCTGTCAAGCTACAGGGGAGGCCTAAAGAAGATGTGTGGCCTGCAGTGGGTGACAGGGCTGGCACACACGCACAGCTGCATCCACAGGAACTTCTTTTTTTTTTTTTTTTTTTTTTTTTTTT
>PVKA01001172.1:0-156283 GCA_004027165.1 Ctenomys sociabilis | reverse complement strand
ATTGAATCTTTGATATAATTCAGCTATAAAATAACCTGTAAATATAATTTCATGTATGCACCTTGTACAATACCAAAACGTTATGAAAACAGTTTGCAATGTATTAATTCATCGACTCTGTATGGTTAAGGTGTCTTGAAACTGTCTGATTGACATTTGTATTTTAATAAAATAAAAATAAATGGAAAAAAAAAAAAAAGAAAACCAGTCCCATACTACTTGCTGAGCGAGATGTGCTATGTTCACGAGACATGGGGAAAGAGGACTTACCCTTCCCAGCAAGTGCTAGGCTATACTTTAACCCTTTCTGCTCATCCCCAAATGGACAGCAGTTAGTGATAGGAGCCCAAGACTTGTAACAGAAACTTTACAGCTTACTGCATCACAGTACAGCTTAAACAGTCAAAAACACAAATTTTATTATGGAAATAATTTCTATAAAAGCAGAAGAGGGTATTAACAAAGAGACAGAACTTTTGAGTAAGCCATCAGAAATGGAATATTGAAGAAAAATGAAAAATACTCAGAAGCCCAATTCCACCTCTCTCATCAGGCCAGATGGGGCCAGGTACCCTGGGTGTGACGGGGGAACTGTCTCACAGCTATTCTAAGATTTGGGGTGCTAGATGGTGCTCATGCAGAAGAGCAGATATACCTCATGTAGGGAACCAGTAGACTTAATGCCAGTGTAGTCAGGCATGGCACATAAACTGCAATGGACTGCTATAAAGTATGGTAAATCCCAAAATACACATCTTGCCGTGCAATTGGTGGAAAAGGTTGTTAAAGAGTGTCCACCAGAAGGAAGGATGCTCTTTATCCAACATATTAATATATAAATGCCTTCTTCTGTTACTGACTGGTCAGGCAGCACCTGACCATGTAAATGTATGGATAGTGCCTGGCAGGCATTTTGCTGAATGAATGGGCAGTGCATAATCACTCTCACTTGGGCCTGTATAGTTCTACCTCCTAAGAGCCATATTTTGGTACCTATGTCTTGAATACTGGCTACTGCACTTAGAAGAGGTAGGGGATCTGCTAACTGGGGGTTGTTTCTACACCAATGTAGACAGACATGAACTCTTGGGCATCTGTGCTCAGGGCACAGTAGCCTAGGGGCAGTGTTCCTGTGGGCTTCCACTCATGGAAGCACACTCTTTTTAAGACTGAGGGTCACTATTTCACCCTCCATATCCAGGCTCATAGAGCTCTGTCCCTTATAAACAAAGTGCCCTCTATGAAATTATTCAATACTAAATAGTAGCTTGGAAAATAGCCCAAAGCCCTCTCATAGGTTATTCAGTACTTGTTACTACAGATATGGAAACCACTAGATCACCATAGCTATTAACATAATATATAAATGCCTTCTTCTGTTATGGACCAAAATTAAGAGTGACAGAATACTCCACTGATAGGGACTTTGTAAGTGGCCTGGCCAATGACAACATCCACTATAAAATAAATAATGGCAGCTGTTTCAAAGAGCCAAAAATGTCACTTAGCAACATGTGTTACTAAACGATGGTTTTTAAGAGAGTTTTTAATTTCAACAATATCTTCAAATTAATAGGAAATTTTTTTCACATTTTTTGTTTCTTAATTTTAAAAAAGCAATAGGAAATAAAATTCTGTATTTCGTTCAGAAGAGTATGCTGTTCTTCAAACACAAGGCAAACCTTAGAACTTCACTGTTAAGGATAGCAATCAATGTTAGCATGAAGACCAAGGGTCTCACCATCAAAGCCGTCCTCTTCTGACCCAAGTTCATCGTCAGAGCAGATGTTGAGGACATTGACCAGCATCTCAGTCACTGCAGGAACAAAGGAAGAGAGAACAGAGCATCTGTTACACCATTACTCTCAGCATGGCCTTGCTGGTCAGCCAGGTTCATAGAGGAACCTGCTGACGCACAGGAGAAGAGGTGTTCCTGAAAGAACCACAGCACAACAGACAACCAGCTGGCTCTGAGACTCTAAGGACATCTTGTTTACCAGGTATTATCTCATGCTTAGAAAAATAAATACTGAATTTTATTAGCTCTTGGTCAATAGGGAGTGGACAATCTGAACAGACAAATGCAAATATCCTAGAGATCTTTCAGAGAGAAAATAGTTATCACTCAGTGTTTAATTATTTACACAATGTTGTTGCATGATCTAGATTAGATTATAAACTTCTGTTCAGAAGGGATCAAGTGAATGTCAGATTTTGATTTCAAATTTTTATATTACCCAGATAACCTGGTACAGTGACATTTTATGTTTAAATAAAAATCACTGACTGATGAACTAGTATATTTGAAGTCATTTTGAGGATATATAGTGATCTTAAAAATCAATATGTTGTTCTACCAACATATTCATTTTAACAATATTGTTAACAAAGTTAACAATATTTCTATATATTGGTAGCTTTGGTTCTCAGAAAGACTCCAAATATGTTAGATACATTTTAATCAGAAATGTAGCTGAGCAAATGAATTTAAGTAGGCTTATATAGCTTTATACACAGATTGAGTTTTAACATGAGAAAGTAGTTTTGCTTATCCATTAATTCTCTGAAAGTGATTCTCAATTCAGCAGGGTATCAAAAATATTTTCTTGAATTGAAGTTGTATGATGAAGAGCAAAACTTTAATGGGATCAACATTAATCCAGTTTTAGTTTAACTGTCTAAACTGAATCATATTTGCCAATATGTTATTTTATAATAGATGCTCAAGTTTTGAGTAACTCAATGGAAAACACCCAACTCAAGTATGTTCCAGGTGCGCCAGCTTGACCACAGTCCCATTTTGATTTCAGTGGTTGGTTCCACTGAGTACTGTGGTTGGGCCAGCTCTGGAAGTGGCTGGGGACAACTGGGATCTCCTGGGGCAGACCTTGGCCTTATAGGAAGACCTCGAAGGCACAGCTCAGCACTGGTTCTGTTTAGCCACTCTCAAATTTTTACTAAAATGAAAAGCTCAGATGCTGTAAGAGCTGAACAAAGGACACAGAAAGATGCAGAAAAGAAAAGCCTGGTTCTCAAAAACTGGCACTGCTGGGACTGAATCCAGGGCCTTCACACCAGGATACATTCCTAGGAGCCTCCTCCTTTTTGGATTCATGGTCTCACAAAATCTAACTTACACAGGCTGGGCTTGAGCTTGAGACTATCCTTTGTCAGCCTCCCACAGCGCTGGCATAACAGGCAGGCACCAGCATCTACAGACAGTTCTGTACCCCTACCATAGTGATCCTCGCTGCATTTTTATGAGGTATTTTTTGTTGCTTCTCATATTGCTTTCAAAACACAGTAATACTTAGCATTATAGTAGAGTGATTACTATTTGCACCAGAAATATCAGAAAAATGTGACAGGGAACTTGTAAAATAAAATATGACTTTGGAATTATAGTATAAAGGTATAAGGAAAAGAGGTAGACATTATTGCTTAAGATGAGGTACTCTGTCATATTTTTGGTCTTACTATTCTCATGGGACTGAAAACATCCACCTGAACTTCTGTCTTGTCTCCAGGCCCTCTCCTATGTCCTCCAAACTTACACTCATGGCTCCTCTTGTGTCACAAGTGTCATGGATAAGAACCTGTGTCATGCCTGGGATCTCAGAGGGCTCAGCTTTCCTTCCCAGCCAGCTGCTGAGGACTTTACAACATACCTTTCTCCCCAACAAATGGCAGGGACCAGGTGAAGACATCCATGAAGTTGGGGAGCCAGTATGGATGGGGGGAGCAGTTGAACTGCCTGATGTTCATGACGTTGTTCTCATACTTCAACACCGCAGCTGGAACAGCATGGGGAAAAGACAAACAAAGGGCAGGTTAGGCTCAAGCACCTATTTCCACCACTACACATAACTTTTGTTGATCTAGAAAATTCTATTGTCTGATACTTACATTTCCAAATACCAAATACATTAAGCAGTCCTGATTGCTTATACTATATCTGTATAAGCTTCATTAAGTAAGATATGTTAGTCTACAATATATGAATAGTAAATTCAGTAAATATTTATATAAAGCAGTTAATGAAATGTGTTTTAGGAAAGGGGTGGGACTTCTTTTGCAGCCAGCAAAGCTTCTAGTTTTATTTAATATCTAATGAGACAAATAAAGGTGGTGTTGCTAAGTTAGATATAATTTAAGAATTTTCTCCAATATTTGAACTGAATTTCTCTGTTTTAAAAAGCAGACCTTTTCTTCTAAAAGAATTGACAATAGCTGCACAAAATAGTTGAAGTTAGACTGCTTTCTTGACTTCATAAAATGCGTAGATTATTATCCATGTAGAATAGTATGTTTAGACTCTCCCCTTAACTTTTGAAAAAGTTTACAGGGCCACTCATTTGGAGGACAGAAGGTATTAAGTTGGGGGACAATCACAGCTTAAGTTTAAACTTACATCACCATTCCCTGGCCTTAGTTCTGCGTTCTATAGTTACAGAGCAAGTACACTTCTGTTTCTAGTAACAGCCTCTCGATGCTAAAGGGACACTTCCTGTTACATTCCTGAGTGCTGGCAAGGTTTCATTTCATTATTCTACCTCAGCACAAGAGTTAAGTTACTAACATAGAGCTCCTGCGTGGCACCCAATGAACGGCTCTTGGTTATTTTGGGGGCTGAAGATTCAGAGAAAAGAAGCCATTTCGTGATATGTTTATTCAAAAGGATTTGATATGGAATTGATTACACATACACAACAAAGACAGGTAAAAAAACATTTGTTCATTAAAAAGTGACTGGTATTTATTGCACTGGAGCTTGTCAATCAATACAGAGCCCTTTGGACGGAAACTTTTAACATCAGAATGTTTTCCAATCATGCTCACTGTCCCACCCCCTTACCGGGATATCTTAATGCCAGGGCCTTCCTGTGCCTCCATGTAGGCCCCCACATCTCCCCTCCTATGTGTCTTCCCTGATTTGCCCCAGAGAACTCAACTGCTCCTCCTCAGAATTGGCCTCGCCTTTTTTTTCCATCATGCCTTCACTATTTAACCTTGATTATGGTTATTCTGTATAAATGCCTGTGCCTAAGTGCCTTAGGGGTAAGTCCCTTCAATTCATTTATCCTTCTATGTATCTCACACACCACCATAATCAGAGCAGATGATCAGAAGGGAGAGACGAACATGGGTATTTCTCCTGTGGACCTTTGTTTCAAGTGAGTTGTGCCTTACCCCTTTGCTTTCTTTCACCTGTGCTTCCCTTGCACTCTGCTTCATGCTGTTCATCTGTAGGATGGTAGTGCCTCTCTGATGCTGTGGCCTAGTGTTAAGAGAGTCCTGAAGATGACCCTGCTCCATGCAGAGTATGGGAAACAGCTGCAGTGGTCAGTGAGCTACCTGCCACCTACACCCTACTGCAGTCTTCACATGCTGATGCGGCCCGGAGCTTACTAATAGATACATGGACTTTGCTCTGGTGCTAACCCTGGGTGGACAGCTTGATCCAGGGAACATAAGGTCATAGAGCAGGAATGAGACATGCATACAGTGCAGTCGACACTGACATGAAGGGAGCCATTGTCCTCTTCCTATGGATTATTGGGTCCTACACAGATTTATGGAAACTGTACTATTCTACATTATTTTATTATTTTTTATGACAATGGGCCCAGGGACACATCATCATGGTATTAAAAATATAGAAAATGAAAAACAGCTATGGAAAGATATCATTCCAGCACTTCTGAAGTTTGAGACATGAGAGACAAAGTATTCTAGTGCCTGACAGTGTTACCTTGACCATCAGCTCTGTACAAAAGGTCTTTACCATTTTAAACACTGCATATATTACAGTAGGCATAAAACCTGTATTTTAAAAACAATCTTTTAAGGCTATCTCAATTACTTTTCACTCATTGCTGGGACAATACCTGACACCCCAAATTAAGGGAGGAAGGCTTTATTTAGCTCACAGTTTGTGGAGGTTTCAGCCTATAACTTGGCTACTCCAAGGACATATGGCAGAGAACAGCAGTTCATGGCAGCAGAAAACAGTGAAGAGAAAGGGAAGGGCAGCAGCTGTGGTTCCTAGCCAGTCTCTCTCCTCTCCTTGTATCACAAACAAGCTAACCTGGGGCTGGTGGCATAGAATTCAAACAGTGTCCATGCCATTCTCTTGCACAGGATAAAGATGTTGACAAACTAAGAACCCTGGCTCTCTGCTGGGTCACTTAAACTTCTAAACTTCTCAAGTTGACATAATGTATGGACTAGTACAATCCACCCCTTATCAAGCTGACAACCAGGCATTTCCTTAAACAAGTCTCCACGTACATAGACATGCTTATTAACATTTTACAACTTGAACATTGTATAACACTAGGACCATGACATTTTGCCCCTATACAAGTAAAAATTAAACATTTCCAAAATTTAACAGCACAAGAAAAACATTACCACCAAAAGTTACAAGCAGCAGGATACAAAGCACTTGGACCAAAACAAGTCCAAAATGGATTATTGGGTCCTACACAGATTTATGGAAACTGTACTATTCTACATTATTTTATTATTTTTTTATTCCTTATTGATAAGGGGTGGAAGGTGAAACAGTAAGTCCTGTAGTTCCCAGTGAAACATCTGAAGCAATCTGTTATGAATTGTGAACTCCAAAAGCATTACATGGCTTCACCCCTACTGCACTTCTGCTGGTAGCTCCCATGCCTTTTCTCTGGTGTTGGTTTTGCTCCCTCCTTATAGATTTTCTCAGGTAATCCATGTTCTTGGCTTTTACAAACTTCTGGGGTTTCCACTGAATAGGCTTCTAACTCACAACTTTACACACTGCTCTCTCAGGGGCACGGCACACTGCCTTGCCTTCTTTGCCTTCTGAAATCTAGATGGAAGCCTTAACCTTAGAACTCCTGCATTCTGAATGCACCTAAAACCAATGCCACGTGGATGATACCAAGGTCTGTTGCCAGCTAGAGTAGTAGCCAGGTTTCCTTCTCTATTAGGTATAGGGGATGAGTGCCTGGATCCCTGAGCACTCTGACCCTGATTTCCAGGGATAAATTCTCTATGCTGTCCATTCTGGTACATAAGGCTCTGTGGCTTTCTCCTCAAAGCAATGTCTCTCACCCTTGTGATTCTGAAGCTGCTAAAGGCAATAACCTGCCACCTCCTGTGATACCCTCAGGACATCTTTTCTACTCTCCTGTTTCTCCTAAGCAATGGAGATCTCAAATCTGTTTTTGAAGTCTACAGCCTTCCTGGCACTTCCTTTCTTGCCAAACTCACATTTTAAATCATTCTGCTGGGTTCTTTGCTCTTGATTCTCAACATAAATCTGACTAAAATCCCTCAATAATAGCCACACCACTGCTTCAACATTCGACAGTCTTGAGATTTCTTTTGCAAGATTAACTAGTCTGCTGTACTCAATCTTAGTCTCTGGCAAAGTCTCTGGACACAAGCACAATGCAGACAAACTTTCAGCCAAGTCATAATACAAATCATCCGGAGTCCAACAACCAATACAGTATATCTTCCCACCAGATCGTCTCAGCCTGGCCTTTACAGACAGGCTATCAGCATTCTGGTCTTCTGAGCTCTGACCAGAATTTCTCATATAGAAGAGCATATGGCATTTCAGCTCTTTGCTAGTAGGGGGCAACATCTCCAAACTTTTCCTATCTTTTCCTATAAGCCATTCCCAAAAGTTATTGAACAACATGGTCAAGTATTCACAGCAACAACCAAACTGGCTCTAAGTTATCTTTTTGAAGGGTACCTGCCATAATTTCCCCCCCACTTTTTCTCAGATTTATGTCAACAGAGAAGCTGGGGGAAAAGAAAAACAGTTGGCATCATTGTCCATGTCTTCCCCACTGTTAATTTGGTGCAACTTACCTGGAAATACTTGAAAACAAGAAAAATGATATTGGTACTAAAAATATACAGACTTCTTTCCCTTGTCATTAATCCCTATAGTTTCAGTATAACTATTTTCATAGCATCTTCCTTGTTTTAGGTATTTGTCAGGGTTTAAACCTAAAATTCCTCCCAAAATTTTCATGTGTGTGGAAGGTGACTGAGTCATAAGATGTCATGTCATGACCTATGGAGTCATAACCTATAGGTGCATGTCTGAATGTCATTAACAGAGGGGACCTGGATAAAGGGGATCACTGGGGTCACAGTCTGAATAGCTCATTCTTGTCCCTGGTTCCTGTCCCTATCTTTCCTGGCTGCCATGTACCAAGGAGCATTTTCCTGCTTTGTTCCTTCTACCATGTCCTTCTGCCTTAGAACTAGTCAACCATGGACCTGAATCTTCAGAAACTGTAAGCCAAAATAAACCAGTGCCCCTTTATATTGTGAATATTTTGTCCAAGCATCAAACAGTGACTAATACAGTGCTAACAGTAAGCTGGATAGCTTGAAGTGCAAAAAAGAATACTGGATTGTGGTACCCAAAAGAGAATACTACGCTGTGGTACCTTAGTGGCCACCAAGGAAAAATTATATTATAATTAATAGTACTGTGGAGGATGGGAAGAGGTTTTTCATATCCTTTCATTCTCAAAAGCAATCTGACATGCAGGGATTCCCACCCTTGTGTTACCACAGAGGAGCTACAGGGTAGAAATAAACATGCCTGTTCAAGACCATGCAATCAGTACTGGCAGGTCTCGCCCTGTTCTAACTCAGCTTTTCTGGACACCAAATCCATGCCCTCTGCAGTAATCTCTAGTGTCTTCATAAATTATACAAGTATGAACTCCTGACCTAGCTGGTGTACTGATTTAACCTGAATAGTGGCATTCATGATTGAAGAGGCTTTATCTTTCCCTTGAATGCAAGGGATGAAAATTCACACAAGAAGGCAGGATTTGTCCACAGATTAACTGACAGCTCTGTTCTGCTGCTGGTGAGATAAAAGCATTTATTTATTAAGCACTGGATCAACACAGTTTACTTGAATATCTACCATTAATAAAGAAACATTGCTTTTTATTAGCAACATAAGTAATAATTTTAACTAGAGCTGTATTTACTGTGCACCTGCTATATACCATATATTGTGTTTGGCTCTGCACAAATTCCATCAGCAGTCTCAGAACATTTCTCAGAACTGGTTTTTGGGGGTTTTGCATCTCGAAAATTAGCAAGCAGAGAGGTTATTTGCCCAAGTCCCACTCAGAAAGTAGCAAAGCTCAGCTCTAGTATCATGACAGCCCCTGTTCTTCCTAGTCTATTATACACACCTAACAACAACAAACACTCAAGTGTCTGCCTTGTCTGGACATGATTTCTCCTCCCTCTGGAGACCAAGGTGACTTCAGTTAGGGCACAGTTTCCTCCCATGGGTATGTGGTTCATCTACATGGTTTATACAATCCCTTCCCATCTTCACTATATAAACAAACTTCTAGAAGAAAGACATTAGCATGAATGCAGTGACTGATCAATATTCTCAGTTCTTTTTATTTTTCTCTAAATTTTAAAAAAGAATAACTTTAACTTTGAAATGCAATACCAGTGCGTTTTTCTCTTCAACAGCAGAACTTATTCACACAGAAATATTTCTTGAATAAACTTACAGTAAGTTACTCATAGACTTTGATATTTTTGTATAATAACTATGCACTACTGGAATGCATGAAAAAATAAATCCAATGAGTCCAGCTATGTGCAGTCACGACATCTGCAGTTAGCATTTCATCTTCCACCCCTGCCTCCTCTTCCCCCACGGCCTGTCACCCTGGTCCCTGGGACTGCAGAGCGCAGCCAGAGCTCTAATCATACCAATGCTCTGAGCTACTTGACAGGCATTAATCTCTAGTGTGACATAAACCACACAAATAGATGTACTTCAGGAGTCACTTGAGACCATCTCCTGAGCCCTGTCTGAGAAACAAATATAGGAGAGAACAAAAGTCGACCACCAAGGCTTGCCTCTACTCTGCTGGCAATTCCAATGACCTCCTGTGACTTCACACTTGTCTCCCAGGTCTGGGGAGAGACCATGATACACATATGGGTTTTCAGTTATTCACCACAGTTTGCAGAAGACCAGACAATACAAGAACAGATGCTCTTCTCCTGCATCTGGAGGCTCTTCTCCTGCATCTGGAGGAGTGAAGAATCCCAAAAGTAAATGTGGAGAATCAAGAAAAGACTCCAATGGCCTGAGGTCATGCTCTTTGGTGAGGTCAGAATTAGTCCCAAGCTTCTGCAGTCACACAGCCCACTTAGGCCTACGGCACCTGTGGAGCCCTGGTCCTCTAAGAAGCACCTTCTGGGAAATCCAGTCAGGAATCAGGTAGGGCCTACTCTCGCTTGGTGAATTACAGTTTTCAGCAGCACTTGCCTCCTCACAGTGAAACCCAAGGAACAGAATTCATTTTATTCCTCAGCTCTGTTGGCCCAGCTGCATGCTTAGTTGCTAGACCAGAGCCAGTCCGTAAAACACAGAGGTCTCTTCTATCTAAAAACAAGAAACTTTAAGTAATTTCTATTTCCTAAGCGTTTGATAACATTTACCAACATTTCCACAACATTTACCTCCCAGCGAAGCTGGTGATATGGCCAAACCAGGCAGGAACAGAATGATCAGAAAGCTAACATCATTCAAACACTACTGCCGAAAAGTATCTGACAGTTCCCCACATCTTGCACCCCTAATGCTGACTTCTAACTCCCTTATGACCCTGACCCTGCTCTCTTCTTGCCTAATGTGTTTTCTTTAAATATACTTCTTTTTCCTTTCTGTTAACGACTTTCGTGAAGGGTACCTTACCAATTCATGATAGTTATGTGTCTGGGAACCAAAGACTGCCCTTATATAGTTCTCTCCTCTGTGACTCAATGCTGGTGCTGAGTATGAGGCATAGCGCATGTTCAAGCTGCTTTTATTAAAATGGGTTTCAAGAATTCAATTTTTAGAAGGCTGGTGAGATAGCTCAGGCATAGGGACCAAGATACGATCCCAGGCATGCCATGCTGGCCCTATTCCCGGGGCACACTGAGAAGGTGATTGAGACTGGGTATGGTGGCATGTGCCTATAATCCCAGCGCTTGGGAGGCTGAACACAGGAGGATCATTATGAGTTTGATCTGTGCAGTAAGACCCTAACTTTTAGGTAATCTGACCATAATGCTACTATTCAGTATGAGAAACTTAATATGAAAATTACTACATGGTTAAGTGTTCCATACAAAATTCTTTGTGGGAAAATTCTCAGTAAGTTCTCTTAGTAACTACATTTCAGACAACCTAAGATTTTTATTATTAATTCATATAAACAATATTATATCTTAGCTAAAACTTCAAGAGGATGACCTTTTGAAATAAAATTTGCTATGCTTATCTAAGTTATAGATCATGTTATGTGATATGTGTAAATAATGAAGTTCACTATAATAAACTGACATGTTTATCTCACATAGCTAATAATAACCTTTTGTTTTTGTGGCCAAAGCACCAAAATTCTGCTCATTTGCAATTATCCAGGACCTACATAGATGCCACAATCAGGAGTCACTTCCTGTTCATGTGTGCGCTTTACCATATTGCTCTCCCTGGGGAAGGGTACACCTTCCTGGCCTCCCTTTACCCTTGTGGTGTATCCTTCATGCTGCTGCTAGGTTCTCCTTAACAGTATTATAAACATGCAGCATGAAGGGTGGGTATCATCCTACATACATGAAGAAAAGGCATTTCTGTGAAACAATCCGAGCCAATCTCACATGTCTGTGCCTGTGTATGTAATTACATAAGTCTTATTCTAATACAGCATCACTACTTCCTGGCTTCTTGATACAACACCAGCAAACTCTGATCTATCACTCAAGCATAGAATTTTGGGGTAGAAGCAGTAGAAGGAAAATGATGGAAGAAATGAAGAGACATGAGCACCTTTCGTTATTTGTACTATTAGGTCCTGAAGCTAGTACTGAGCTGATGCTCAACTGTGGATAAAGAAAAGATCAATGGAAGAAACAGAAAAAGTAAGGACAAGAGGGAGCTTAAAAAAAGAAATAAAAACTAGGAAGAAAGGCATTTGAGAAATATAAAATAGGTGTCACATCAGAGCTCATAAACACAGCCAATCAGGCATGAACAGAAAGAAGTTTTGGAAACAAACTTTACAACAAAAGTGCTGTGTCAGCTCAGAGGCTGGACTCTTAAAAGTATCAAAAAGTATACAAAATAGTTAAGAAGACATTCTGGCTCTCTCAGAGGGAGTGTGTAAGACCCATTGTTTCTTCACCTTTAAGTTTTAACTTTTAAAGTTAAAAACAGGAATGTGGGCTTAGTGTATAGCTCAATGACATGAGCACCTGCCTGAAAAGTGCAAGATCCCAAGATTGATCCCTAGTATCACAAAACAAAAAAACCCAGGAATGACAATACCTGGCTTGTCCTCCTTGAATTACAAAGATCAAATATGACAATGTGCATGACTATTATATCAAATATGACAATACAAATGACATGTTAACACACAACAACATGTGAGTAGATAAAATACTGAGAACCTTGGAGATGTAAGGATTCAGTTTCAAATTCCCCAAGAATGAGAAGTCAGTCTAAGTTGATTGTTTGTCACTTTACGATCCTACTGTCTGTGTTCTATCTCCATGCTGGGATCCAGAGAACTGGGAGCAAAATGATTATCTCTGGAATGAGCTCAAGGCCAGTCAGCGTTGTGAATCATTACTAGTATCATAGTTTCACACAGAGAATTTGAATGTCTTCCATCAAATATTTCTTGTTAACAGCAAAGAACTGGTGAGTTCCTTCCCAGTGTCAGCTGAAACACTGCTTTCTGTTCTAATACATGTTACTAGAATGCTAAAGTAAGGCTTATCTAATCCTAGACTAGCAACAGAGAGCTGGTGCTGGAGCAGAAGGATACTAAGGAGAAGGCATAGGCTCAGTGGTCAACACACCCACAGCTTGCTGCAGTTACTGCAGAACACTGACAGCTCCACTCCCACACCCTAGCCATCTGCACAGAGCTGAAGGGCACCCTGTCACATTTTTGAGTTTGCACTGGGTCTCAAGCTTCATGTTCTGGCTTGCGTTGGTTCTGCATCATTATCTCCACAGTATCCTTGGCACTGAGCTTATGTTAACTCCCTACACTGCTGTTGGAAGTCATGGAAGATGATCTGATATCATATGGGTCTAGACTTTCTAAATGATAAATCACACATTTAACACTTCTTACATTGTTACATTTCAATGATAAATGTTTCCTACTAAGGCCTACAGACTTAGATTTCTAGAGTAGCAGGTTTCATCCAGTGTAAGGAGGTAATCATCAGCAAGAAGGTAATCATTACAAGAGTCCAGATGGAAATGTGTGGAGGATCTGGCAGGGAGATGGGGCATGGTCCCCTCTGAGGTTTCCCCATAACCTTGAGATGTGAAACCAAGGCATTATACAGCAAACTTGTAGGACAAACAGGTATTTCCTTATATTACTTCCTTGATGATACACAACTATTTCACTTTACTAAATTTACAACTGTGCAGTGGTGAATTTTAAAAAATAAAGTTGCTTGTTAGAGCAAAATTACATAGATTAGATATAGATTAATTCAATTCAAATAGATTATAAGAATAATTCTTATGCATTTAGTCTTCATGGGTTTTTTCCTATTTTTCCCACCCTTCTGTTAATTAAGTAGAAATTGGTCTATCATTAGTTTGCTCACAGTTGTCTTCAGGCTTGCTGACATGGGACAGGACAAGCAAGAGCTGGTGTAAGTGGGCCAGGGTGCAGCTGACAGGGAGGATGGTTCTCCATTCCAGAAAAACATAAAAGGTACTTGAGCTACATTTTTTGATGGTGCAAATATCTGGATGTGTAACACTCAAGTAATTCTAACATGAGAAAAAAAAGACTTCATTTTAAAACTTTCCTCTACTTATTGCAGATCTTTGGAATCACGTAGCACAGCAGTCATGACTTGCACAGCAGATCTGCAGACTTTGTCTTGAGACCTCTCCCCCAACTACCTGGGGTCTAGCATGGTGGGCTGAGGGGTCTCCACTTCTGAGGAGCACTAGGGAGAGGATGCAAACTCTATGCCCTTGTTTGCTACCTGCAAAGTCAAGATTTCAGGGTAATTCATAAGGTTATTGGGAGATAAGACACATTAATACGTAGAAACACTTTGCAATCACCTAAAAATATTACTCAAGAAAACTGTATACAAAGCAAGTAGCATAGGCACAGTAGCCTAGCAAAATTGAAGGGGAATATTATACTTTCCAGATGTATTACCAACCTAACGTTTTAAAGGAAATATATTGAGCTGTATCACTCAAGCTGACAGGGATGCTGACTACGGACAGTGAAGCTGATTCTACACAGTGAAGCATCAGGTGGTGGTGATACCTGCCCATTTCTGAGTCCCATGTCCAGCTCTCTTTAGCCTTAAATGTTTACATAAATCTTTTTTCTACCATGTCATATTAGTAATAAAACAAGTTAGTGCAAGGAGTTCTGGTTATAGTTTCTTCCTTGTTCCTTCATAAATTCTTACATACTACACTGTGTTTCTCCCAGGCTTAATAATCATTATGAAGACTATCTTTCTGGTGTGCATAACCCTGCCACACTCAGGGGGCTAAAAATGAGAGTATCTGTTAGGTGAATGAAAAGATGCATGTTTTTGGAGGAGTGATGTCTTAGTATTTTGTGTAGTTATAAAACAAAAGCAAAATAACAACAAAGTAAAAACTTGGTCTATAATTCATTAGAAAAAATAATGTAACAAAATATTCCCAATAAGCATGTAGTTCCATTTCAGAGTTGTTCAAAACCAAGAAGAGCTCTGATTGAGAAGATGGCAAGAAAAAAGCAAGGGTTAATAAAACCACAGCTAGGAACAAAGGCTCTGGGCTACTTGTGTCCAATTTATGAAGGAGAGAGCTATTTATGCCTGTGGCCACGAGAACACAGCAATTCTCTTAGCATTTTGTGTCAGTTCAAAAGGTGGCAGTGATGCTCAGGACCTGAGCTGTGAAGACAGTTTGATTCAGGTGGGAAGGGGGCTTGCACATGTGCAGAACAGGAGATGGAGATACCCTCAGGGATGGTGAGTGTGACTGCCACTCTCCTGACCAACCCTAAGGAGACAAGGATCAATCACCTGGGCCCAGATCCCAGATGACCCAGCATGACACTCAGAGTGTACAGCACACTGGTGCAGTAGGGGATGGGCAGACAGGCTCTGCCACAATGCACTGTGCTCTGTCCCTTGAGGCCCTGCTGAAACGTGGGGTCCAACCATACTTGGCTGGCTCCAAGGCAGAGGGCATGGCAGAAGGCAATAGTTCATGGCAGCAGAAAACAGCAAAAGCAACAAGAGCAAAAAGAGAGGAGCACAAGAGAAGACTCTTTCTGTCCGTTATATTGTGCACGGCTACCCATGCCACAGTGGGTGTTGCACTTATACCCATAATCCCAGCACTGGGCAGTGAATCAATCACAAACTCTAGAAGTCTGTACTCGTGAGTGAATGAGGCTTTCAGGGTACATCCAGATACAAACCATAGCACTGGGCATCTGAAATACACAGGAACTCTCACTAGGAAAAAGTGTGTACAGAAGAAAATGAATAGTATCCCTGTAATGATCAGAGAGGAAACAGTACTTGTATAGGAAGAAGCAGTGAGCAAAGGGGTGGA
Source organism: Ctenomys sociabilis (assembly GCA_004027165.1). Taxonomy (NCBI): domain Eukaryota; kingdom Metazoa; phylum Chordata; class Mammalia; order Rodentia; family Ctenomyidae; genus Ctenomys; species Ctenomys sociabilis. The sequence continues at coordinate 140,613 of PVKA01001172.1, read as the reverse complement.
GCAGGGTAAAGGTAGTAGTGCAGGGTCAAAGAGCAAGGAAAGGGACAGGGTTTTCCTAAAGAGAGGTGAAGAGGATGGTCAGGAAGGCAGGTGAAAGAAAAACAAAAGAGGAGAATTCCTGCACTGCATGTGGCTTCATAATATGAAATAATCAATTATGATAATGTCTGAAGATCAAACTGTATTTTGTTTCTAAGGAATTTCATGCATAATTCACAAAACAACATTTTTCTCTTTGTTTATATAGATGTCACCAAATACCCAATAAATTCAAATGAGCTTCAAGGCAGAGCTGTTATTCCAACCTACATGTACTATCTGGTGTTTTGCAGGAGTTGTTGGAAATGGAGGCATGGAGGTAGGTAAGCAATCCAGGTTGGGGTGGAAAAGAACCAACAGGATTTGTGGGGTTACACCAGAGCGGGATGTTCCACCCTCAGAACCTTCCAGACACTGCCTGTTAAACATTTCCATGGTGGTGTTTTGGGGTGCTTGCAGCCCAGTTTCATTGAGCTGCTTTCGAATGTTCTAGTTAACCATGATTCTATTACAACAGAGTAACCTGCACTTTGTGGTAAATAACCGATTCCTCCCACATACAGTACAAAACATAAAGGCTTTAAATTGCTTCAGAAATTGTATATGAAAGTCTTGAAATTATGCTGAAACTGAAGAATTCATCTTTTCTCTTCCTATCAGTTTATCTTTTTCTGTCAGGAAAGTTTCTTTTATGAAAAGGTTTCCAAATAAAATACTTCTCTCTCCTTTGTGAAAGCCTATAATCTCCCCCAAAGCAGAGACTCAAGTAAAGGACCACAACATCTCAGCAATGCCAATGTCTAATGTCTGAGTCCCTTCACTCACCTCAGAAACACAAGCACTGACACAAACGAGGCATAAAGAGGCACTGTACCCAGAAATGTGTGTCACTCAGCGAGTTCATAAAGAAAGAGGTGGAGTCCATTCTTAAGGAAAACAATCTCAATTTTCTGCATTTCTCCTTGCCTGCACTGTGTTCAGTTATTAGAAGTTGGTAGAGATACTGAATGCTCCTTAGCAACCATTCTGACATGGAAATGCCTTTTTTTATTTGTCATGCTTTTCTGTATGTTAAGTATTTAAATGCCACAGAACATTATCAATCCTGAGCTCATACTTCACAAACTTACAGTAAGTTACAGGACCCTCCAGATGATCCACTAATCTTGGACTCATCAGAAGCATCTCAGGAGCCCTTTCCTGCCAAACCTGAGAACCCCTATGTAATCCAAAGAATATCCTCTCACTTGCTTAATGAGCACAGTATCAGCTGCCTCAAAGAATCACAGCTTTCACTTTTTTCTCCTTGGCATTAAACACTGACCACATCTATCTATCTATCTATCTATCTATCTATCTATCTATCTATCTATCTATCTATCTATCTATCTATCTATGATGGTATGAAGGACTGAACTCAGGACCTTGTGCTTGCTCCACTGAGCTATCTTTCCAGGCCCTACTGAGCACATTTCAAATATCTAGATCATATTTTATCTTAAAGTCTCCTCTGACCACTTTAGTGAAATCACACCTTGCTGAATGTACTTCCCATTGGTTCCCTTGGGTTCACACTAAGTCACTTTAGATATCATCTTGTTAGCAAGGCACCTGGAAACCTGTGAAGAGAACATGTGTCCTCTTCCTCTGCAGTTCTCTTGTCATGCAAAGAGCAGTGGCAAGAACCTGAGATGTGGTGGAGCTTCAAAGCATTTCCTGTCCATCGGGCCCTCTGGATGGAGGAGGTCCTGTCATAGTCACCATGGGCAGGGCCAAGCTGTTCAGCCAGAGAGCTCTACCCAGCTGGGGCCACACACTGGTTCTGCTCTGCAGGGGTTCAGAGGTGGAGGAAGGCAGGCAAGTGCTGTGAGTGGGCACTGGCTTCCACCTGCTTTGCCTTCTGGACCAAGACCCCTTACAGCTCTAGAGGACATACAGGGAGGGTCTAGCTCTGAGCAGGACAGGTAGATGTCTAGACAACAGCACAGGACATGAGGGAAACAAAGGTGGCCACCTGCATAAAACCAAGGACACTCATCAGGCACTTGGGGCAACAAAGGTCAAGACTGCACTCAGGCATTGGTCACCAGGCAAGGACAAAGCCACACAGTACACTGCCTGGATGGCAGCAGCCAGCAACTCCAGGAATTTTCAAAAAAATGTTTAAAGGGAATAAAAAAATAGTAAAACAACAACATCCCCAGAACACTAGAAACTATACAGAATTTCACTAAATGAATGATAGGAATTCAACAATGGCTGTTACAGTGTATATTGTTGTCTTCAAATTAGTTGTTCAGATTAGTAGATGTAAGCACGCAAAATTGGTCAAAAATTATAAAAAAATTAAAAAGAGAAAAAAATTAAGCATTAATTGCTCATTTCAATAGACTAGCAGAAATCAGCAGTACAATCATCCAAGCTATTCTGCGTATGTACATAAATATTTCCTTTTCCTTCCTTCTTCCTTCCTTTCCCTCATTCAAGGTTCCTTCCCTTTGGACATTTTCATTCCCTTTCACAGTATCTTTCGTACCTTTTAGATTTTACTTATTCTTTCAGATTCTTACACTAAGAAGACAATCTGATGTTTACAGATGCAGGTCTGATTGATTTCATTTATGAGCATGGTCTCTAATTATACCTTTTTAACTACAGAAGCTCACACTTGCCTGGCTGTTTCACCTCCAGGGCATCATTCCCTGGACTTTCCTCCTGCTCCTATTTCCTTACTCTTTAAGAGTCATGCTCAGGAATAGTCCCTATGTGAGGTGCAGACCAGGCCCTCCAATGTTGCCCTCCCACACCCTGGGCATTGTCCCCAGTTCACGAGCCCCCCAGAAAAGAAAGCAAAAACTTCCATACTTCCCTTTCCTTCTGTGAGGTCAGGAACTGATATGCACTGTTCCTGTTTCCTTTAGGTCTAGTTTCAGAGAGGCCCAGCACACTGGCCTGAAAGTGCAGATGCCCCTTGGGCATGCTCTACCCCACCAGTGGGCGACTCCCTGGTAGACCACAGGGACTTAGGGTACATGCAGCAAAGGGGGAAGGGGGCTGATGCTGTTTAGCTTTAAGGAAGGAACGTATCAGGCCCAGCAGGGAGCGGATTCACAGTAGCTACCAATCAAAACAATCTGAACCTGGGTTGTGAATTACAGCTTCTTTCTCTGTGCACTCTATACATGCAGTCACACGGTTCTTACTGAAATCTACATCTTTTTAAGGAACATGATTTTGAATTACTTTCAAGTAACTTTTTCCAAAGTCTGTATCTATCTACTTTGCAGAGCTGGTCAGCCCTGATCCACATAGTAAAGTCCTGGAAAGCACTGAAAAGGCACCAGTACTGGGATCCATCCCCACCCACCTGCACTTGTGGCTCTCAGTGCAAACTAGGCATACCCATTGAACAAGAGCTAGGAAAGTAAAGGAAAAAAGCAGGGCCAAAAAGGCTTAGCTGCAGCTCCAAACCCACACAAGAGTGTCTGAGAATCATTGCACATATTATGAAACTGAAAAAAAGGCTTTAAAAATACTTACCTTTGTTATTGTATACATCTAAGTAATTTGGTGCTGAAAAAATTGTAATTAGAGAAGGGAAGCCTGTTGTTTGGCTTTTCCTGTACATGCGATACCTGAAAACAGCAAACACAGGTTAAAACAAGGCTAGCATGGAAAAGCAGATGACACCAAATTACATGTTTGGAAATAGCAAATTAAGTGAGTTAAGTTCGATCTTCCAAGGAACTCTCAATTACATAACACTAGGTAGAATTTCCTCTTGAAGGCTGCTATTTACAGTTCTCGTTTCAGGAGGGAAAACACACTCATGCTGCAATTTAGAAAGGTAGCCTCTACATTTACCAAACCTCAAGGGAGGAGAAATTCAGTGGAAAATCATAATTCACTTCCATGTGTTTGAGAAGTATGCCAAAGGCTAATGATTACACACCAGCACCCCATAAACACTCACCTCTTCAGAGGGCTGCAGATATGTCTGCCATAAAATGACCAATAAGAAGAGCAATATCCAGTGACTTACCGCTAACAGCCAGGCTGATTACTCTATAAACCTATAGTATTCTATAAAGTTTCAATGTAAGTGTTTTGCCTACACTAAGTGATTTTTTTTTTCAGAGAGTGCCTCCCTAAGTCTATGGATTTCACTAATTGAGCCTGCTTCTATTTTAGGATTTTATTTACTACAATCCCTGCTGGTGTGTGCAGGTGAGAGATTATGTCTCAGGAGGGTAACATGTAGTCAGGAGAATAAAACAGACCATCCATGAGATCTGTGGGAAAAAAAATCAACAATCCTGCGATTTTACCAACACAAAAATAATGTATGACACTTTAATTTTCAAATAATTAAAAAGTGCCACAGACTCTGTTCCTCAGAGTGAAAATGTGGCTCACAACTCATGTGCAACAGGAGGAGGAGGAGGAGTGGCGTTGGGGAAACAGAAGGGGTCCCTCCCTTGGCACCATGTGCTGCACAGCTGGGGTGATGAAGGTGGCTCGATTAGCACCTCAGGTAGGTCAGCAGCCACTTTAAAATGCACAAAATGGGTAATATTAAGAGGATTTTAATTCTTCTCTTTTTAGAACTATTGAGACAACATTACTTTTCCCAGAAGAAAATAAAATGTTTAGAACTTAAGAAACATTCCACTCCTGTTCTTTGGATGTCTGTGATTTCCTGGGGAAGGGGTCTCAGCCTGAGGACAGGAAGTCCAGGGCCTGGACTTTATGATCCAAAGCTGGATATGCCTACCTGTTAATAAACAGCAAACACTAGACAGCAGAGTCCCAATTTTCTTGAAGAATTAATCATTCATCTTAAAAATATCTGTTGATACTGACTGATACACTCAACATGACTTCAGGTATATTAGTGAAACAGATACATGCCAAGTGGCAGCAGCTAAAGAGAGTGGCAGCATACCCCAAAGAGTGGAGACAGCTCTGAGGACCTGTGGCTGGGCACAGTGACAGTCACTTCAAGCCCTCTGAGCAATCATAAGGATCGCTGGACAAAGGCTACCTTCTGAAGGAGCTCAGCTTCCCTCTCAGGGCCACCCTGGACACTGCCTGCCCTTCGGAGCACAGGCATCTGTACTGTAGATTTCAGGGTACAAGTTTTACAAAGAAGGGCTCCTACTCTCTAGAAATTCCAAAATACAAAGGGGTGATCTTAATCCTAAAAGACCGGCAATGCCATTCAGTGGGGCAATGGGTTGTTGGGGTGGGGAAGAGCATCAGACCTTGTATCTTAAGACTACATCATGAGGATGTCTTCTGCTTAAAGACTGATTTAAGCATTATAGCAAATTTTGGACATTTCTCAGTATTTTTAACTCTCAATATTGTTCTATGCCTTAAAATTCGATCTTACATAGCTATTCTGTTTGTTCTTTAAAACACTATGGGGACCAGGAATTGCACAGTAGGTAGAATGCATGAAGTACTATGTTTATGTGAGTGTTGTGCACATTGCCCCAAGCCAAGCCTGAAAAGTGGATTTGTTAGGTTAGGGGAGAGTGGTCAGGGGGCATTGAGAGAAGAGGGGTTGGTATCGTAGTCCTTAGAAGGACCATCTGAAAGGGACTGGCAAGAATCCCAAAGAGGACTTGATGGCCACCTGTTGCTGCTCGTCCTGCCCTTGCCCCTCCCAAGCTGTCCACAGGCCACTTGAGACCTGCTCCTTCTGGGAGTGGACTAAAAAAAGGTCAGCCCAGCACAGGCACAGTGGAGAGGCCAGGACATCACATATGCACAACACATCAGCCCGGAACCCTGCTTACCCTGCATCCTGGGCTTCATGGGCTCGGAGTATGGATAACAAGTTATTGTGCTGCAAGAATTCACAGACAGCTGGGTAACTGCAAGAGGGGAGAGAGAGAGAGAGAGAGAGAGAGAGAGAGAGAGGCGTCAGCAATGGGGTCCTCCAGAGAGCCACATGTGTGTCTAGCACTCAGGGCTGACACAAGCAAATACACAACCCCCACTCTGATAGCTCCTGGCTATGAGCACACGATGGTCCCCCTGCAGAAAGAGCACCCACACCTGTAATCTGTGTATGTAAACTTCAGGGAAACACATACCACAAAGAGGGCTCACTCAGGGAAAGTCAATTTGATGGCCCCATTTAAACAGAGGGAACTAAAACCTAAGTGGGACTTGAGAAAGGAACTGAGATGCAAACCAATTTCTCAGATCCCAGTCCTGTGTGATCCATGAGATATAAGAAGCCCAGCCAGGAGGTGGCGGAGGAAGCCCTAGGGACACTGAGTTCCCATCTCCCTCCTGCTCCAGGTACATACAGCCCAGGCAAGATCTCTAAGGGGCTCCTGCAGGTTCATGGCGTTTGAGACTACTTTAAATCCAATCAAGAGAACTTTCCCTTATTAACTTCTCTTATCTTAGAAAAATATTCAGCATGCAGTCCTGTTTGTCATTTAAGAAAGTTTCAAACTTGAGGAACTACTGTAAGTAAAATTTGAAGTATAACATAAAATTTGAAACATCCTTTATAATTATTGTTCTGCTGTGAGAATTTTCATGATAGATGTATATAACAAATAATTCAAATCAAGGCACAAAAAAAATCCTCATGAACAAACTGCAAATAGTCACTAGAATCCAAACTATACATAGCATGAAAAACATTTATCAATTATAAATAGCACTTAGGGGAAATAACTACTTGGAATATGTCACTAAAATAATTATTATAAAAGAGAAGAACATAATTTCTATGTTATACATTTGCACAAATTCCTTGTTTAATAGGAAAACATACTACAAAGGTAGCACCTTATAATATAGATTTATGTGTTGTTGTTTTTTTTTAATTTTTTTGGCATAACCAGGAATGAACTCAGGCCCTTGCGCTTGCCAGGCAAACACTTACTCTAGTGCGCTATCTCCCTAGCCCGTTTTTGTTTTTGTGATGCCGAGACTGAACTTGGGCCCTTTGCACTGAGCTCTATCCCTGGGGAATTTTGTTCTTTTCATTTTTTATTTTTGAGATTACATGCTATGTTGCTAAATTGCCCAAATTGGGCTTGAACTTTTAATCCTTCTGCCTTTGCCTCCTAGGATGCTGGAATTAAGTTATACAGATAAAGATTATGAGAAGGTTTTTGTTTGTTTGAAAAAAAAAATGGGATCATAATCCAGATAAAGTTTCTGTGTATGTTTGTGTGTTTTACAAGACAAAGAGGAGGAGACCAACCCAGCCATTGGTATCCATGGCTGGGTTCTGGCCACCATGGCCTTGAAGGCTTCTGCTCGCTATGAAGGAAGGCGAGGATGGATGCTTCCCACACAAGTGTGTCAGGAACAGACACCGGGCTGCCACTTGTGGCTGCAGAAAAGTTGGTACACACAGAGCTGTCAGAGGCCAGGCCCAAGGACATCAGGCCTTTAGGCAGTGCCCTTCCCTGTCTCTGCAGCCCAACCTTCAGGGTCTGTGGCTTTCACCTTTGCCTCAGAGAAGGTAGCATTGGTGGGCAGATAGTGGCCACCTCAGATTGCCACATCTCTGTACCAGGCAAAGGGCTAAGATGCACCCCTGCCTCTCTCAGTAAAACACATTTAAAATATTTTATTCTTTGCAAGCTTGATACTTTTAGGTGTTTAGATTAAGTTTTTCCTCCATAGCAATATATGTCTGATTTTTAGTAAAAATCTGAAAAAAATGGAATTCAAAGCTGCAGATTGCTAGGTAACAGTATCACATGAACTATTATTTATAAGGAGAGTGCTCATTTGGAAGAAAAACTTAGAAATTTAAAATATACATAGTGAACTACTTGTTAAGCTTTTAAAATATTTTCCTTAGTTTAGAAAATACTGTTTTTTTTACAATTCAATGTGCAGTGTTAATTCAAGTTCAATAAGATTCCAATTCACTTAAAATTAAAGAATACTATCCAAACAAATTTTCCCCTAGGAATAAAACATATTATTGCACAGTAATAGGCAACATTTAAAAAAAATAAAATGTATTCCTTTATTTTTTAATTTTTGTTTTATTGAAGTACAAATATCAATGTGATACTTTTAAGATACCTTGATAAGATGGATTTGATAAATTAATACATTGTAAATTGTTTTCATAATCTTTTGGTATCATAGAAGGTGCATACATAATATTATACTTACAGACATTATTACACCATATGGCTCTTATCAGTAAATAAAGAGAGTGTAGCTCTTTGCGTATCTTGTTTTTAGAAAATACCTGAGTACCTCCTAGAACACCATCATTGGTTCACTATCTGCCATGAATACATTAAATAATTAAATAGTAACGGAAAACAACCTAAGTTCTATACCTTTATGCCTTTTAATGGAAATGATTAAAACTTACAAAATGCTCAAAGTGAAAAGCATACCACACATTTTTTCACATACAAAAAAATGGTAGGAAAAGCAGAGTTCTTAATACTTCGAGCCACAAAAGAGCTAGCAACTCATTTATTTCCCAATAATTATGACTTTCTTTCTGTTAGCAGCTGCAGTGGCTGCAGGAGGGGGTCTAATGAGGGTGGACATACATTGTCTTCAGAGGGTGGCTGTAATCCAGGCAGAAGCAGAGAACACTAGATAATTTTTTAAGTTACTCAATAATAAAAGCCACTAAAGATAAAATAGCACTAGGTCTGTAACCACCATTAGGAAGCAAGAAAGAGGACTTGCTGTGATTAATTAGGAGGGTCTTTTGACAAGTCTCTCCCTCCTACCAGATCTCCAACAGAAGCGTAGATAAGGAGACAGGAAGGGGATTAGCACCCAATCGAGAGAGAGGATGGAGTCATGGAGAGGAAGCTGGGCAGGACACAGGAAGGGAAGGCAGGAGAGGCAAAACTGGGAGTGCACGTGGAGAAGCAGGGGCAGGGGGCAGGTGCTCCTAGTTCTGCAACACATGTCACTATATTTTAGACTCTGAAAATAGACTCATTAGATTTGGTACCCAGTTTTCAAAAACACAGACACAACCTACAAACTTTCTGATAAACAAGTTTAGAACAAACTTCCCTACTAATACATATAACAAAAGACATTCTATCTCACTTTGTCAGTGAAGAACCCATTTGAACCAAGCTTTCCAAGAGAGCCTCTCCTCCCCAGCTACTTCCTACAGAGGCTGTAAAGCTCCCATCCAGGGCCCTTACCTGTAGAAGTATGAACACCCCCGGACTGTATTGTGGGTGAAATGTTCCTGAGTCTTCTCATTCCCAAAGTCCTCCAGCGGGTCTGACCACAGGATGTCACACATGGGCCCATAAGCAGGTGGTTCTTTGAATCGGTCTAACTAAGAGGAAGAGTGGACAGAGCAAAATACTAATCCTTGGAAATGGAATTCAGAGTGCAACAGACACTAGCGCTACCTGGTCCAAGCTTTCTCAGCCCCATCTTGCACTCTCTCTGGACCTCTCTCTTCTTCCTTCCAGCTGCCCCAAACCCTGCAGCTCCTTCTCCAACTTTCTGCAAGGTCCCTGCCCTCCTCTCCTGAGGTACTCACCCACTGGGTCTTCATTTCTCCCTTCACATTCCTTTTTTTCTTTCATCCTTGTGTGCTCTTACCCTTTCTACCATTCTCCTTTAATTCTTCTAATCTATGTATCTATCTGTCAGTCATCTATCATCTATGTATCTTTTTATCATCTATCATTATATCATCTATCTACCAATTACCTACCATCTACTATGTATTTATCAATCATCTATCTATGTACCAATCATCCATTTTCTTTCTATCTATCTATCTATCTATCTATCTATCTATCTATCTATCTATCTATCTATCTATCTATCTATCTACCTATTGATTGATCTATCTATTTGACTCAATTTATGTTTAATTTGGGAAGGTGGAGCCTTAACTATCTTTGGAAAGACCTCTCTACTGCTCCCACTAAGTTGTTATTTAGAAGTGTGAATACAGAAAGCCTTATGATTTTTCTATTGAACAGAAGGATCTTAAGAACAAGTGAGCTTTCTTTTTAAGGGGACAAGTTAATTGACATTTTGCAATATTGACTCATTAGGAGTCATCTAGGTTTCTAATTAAAGCACAAATCTTCTCTGTCTGATCTTAGTGGCACAAAAGAAAATAATGATAAACAGTAAAATATCTCCAAATTTCACTGGCTGTTTTTGAGTTCAGAGTTCTATGCTTGAGTTTTACCTGAAGCATTCACATGAAATTTATTTCTAAATTTTTAATGTTTAGCAGCCACATTTTAATATGAAAAGGTGCATTTAGAAAGTATAAGCAATATAACAGGAAATGCATTTTACATTTTAAACACTCACTTTATTGTTATTTAACCAACTTAAAGGCACCCTGGTAGAGCAGCACTATAGAGCCCCTTACAAACAAGGCTAAAATGGCTATGAAAACCTGTTAGAAACTCATATTCTTCAGATTCAATCCTTTTGCACATTCTGAAAAATTCAGTGAAGGTCAATGAAAGAGTCAGCAGACAACCAATCAAAGCCCTGGTTTTCCTGGCCTGCAGCAAATGATACATGTATGCAATGGGTGGCCACGCGCTGAACTTTACGAATACTTAAAGAGAACGAGAAAACATTTCATATGTTCAACATCCAGTAGTTCAACCATTCACTGCAAGCTTACACTTGTTTAAGAGATTTAAGTACTTTGCACATTGAATCATTCTTCCAAGAAAAACAATGTTGGTCCATATAAACAATTTTTTTTCAGAGAAATAAAAATTTATTAGAAATACAACAGCAGGGCAGGGAAAACGAATCCCAACCAAATCTGGGAGAATAACCAAAGTATAGGATTTATTCTGGAAATATTGTAAACTGCATTCTAAAAGCTCATAGCATTTATATAAAAATCAACAAATACAAAATGAAATAAAGTAAATTTGGTAGTCCATTGACACCTGGCAAAATGTAAATTCCACATTATTATATGGTTAAGTATCCAGCTTAATTATATAACCTCAGTATCTGAAATATGCAGGATAGCCAGGGAGATGGCTCAGCTGCCTACTTGACAAGCACAAGGTCCCAAATTCAATCCCCATCACCAAATAAATAAGTACGTACATACATACATACATACATACATACATACATACATACATAAATATAAAATAAAATATGCAGGACAGTAAATCCTGAAGATAGGAAATATTTAAGATTTACTTAGCATATCATGAGATGTTCAATCGTTAGTTTCAGGAGTCCCTCAGGAAAAAGGCTTATTTAAATTCCTATAGGAAAGAGTTTTCCTTCCCTGGTCTCCAAGGCAGAAGCACCACCAACAGAGTGCTTTAAATGCAAAGTAAGACCACTCTTTGCTTTCAAAACAGTGAGCAAAGCAAATATGTAAAGATGTCTTACGAACATGGACACACAGACTAGGGAACAAAGATTTAGTTTTAATTTTTAAAATAAAAATCATGTATTTCCTATATAATAGGAAAATAATTACTTCTGGCCTTCATTTGAATCTTTTTGCAGAGTTTTTAAGGGAAAACTTAAATGCTTTGCCTTCTGAACATAATTTTCCTCTAAAAATCAATGAACTTTTAAGATACTAAGTTCACTATAAGAGATTTATGATGCATTAGTACATTCATGATTTAGTAAATTATTTCAACACCATGAGTTCCATGAAGAAATGCACCAAATAAAAATTATATAAAAGTGACTGTTCATTTTGGAGGAGAAATTTATATATATATATTTTGCTAAGAACTGTGACTTCAACAAAATAGCCCAATATGTGTATCATTTCTACTTATTTTACTCAGTAGAGAATTTTACATAGTTCCATCATAACATTAAAAGGGCTTTGGAGTGAACTTTTCACTAATTCTCAGTTAGGAGGATGCTTCATTCCTTGTTTTTCATACCAGTCTAGAGACGTTGGTTGCTGGCAGCCAGTATGGCATCAATATCCTGATGCCTGACATTCCTTAAAAGTACAAGTACACTCATCTGGACTGCGACCTATCCCATTTTCCGTATCTACTGCAGTAACTGGTTATCCAGTTACCAGTAAGATACAGGAAATATGGCTATTTGATTTCTTTCTCACTAAACACAGCGGAAAAATGCTATCTACTAATTTAATATTAACTTAAGACAGCTGATTGAATTAAGGTATAATATTGATCAGCATACAGATTTCTAGGTGTCTGAAGTTTGCAAACTCAGGGGGAAGTGGAAAAAGCAACTAAATGACAATTACTCAAACAACTGACAGCACAGGGTTCTTGGAATGAGGTCTCCTCAGTCCTAAGCATGAGTTAAGAGTCTGGGCTATTCCCATGATCATGCTGGAGGAAGTTTGGACTGCAGCCACACAAGCTATGCCCCCTGGAAACAGGACATCCTGGTCATGGCACAGGAGGAGGAGCAGATAAACGCAACCTTTACAGAACGAGTCAGCAACTCCCAATTTTAATATGTAGTTCAAATACAGTAACTTAAAGTACTATGATGGGCTTATTGTTTCTAAAATTATCAGTGAGAGTAAATTTTACACAAGTAGTAGAATTATTGGCTTTTTTTTTTCCCCATAGGACTCTGGGGTGCACACAAGAATATTTCTTTAGGCTTCTGAGTAGAGGAAAAGCTTACAAAAAATGTAGTTTTCTAATATTCAAATTCTCATAGGAAAATTGCTGTTTAGACAGGAAGTAAGGTGGTGAGCACAACCCTCCATCCACATTACACATGCGAATGTAAGTTACCAGACTTCAAAAAATGCCAATATTATTTGAAGATCACAGATATTTTTTTCATTGCTTTTTCTTTTTGGAGATTTTGGCAACAAGAAAAATATGTGGAGTTTATTCTCTCATTTTTATTACACTACTAAAATTATCAGAATTATACTGCCTGTTAACAAACATAACCAAAGAAATGAAAGATAGGTTCTCCTAATACATAAAAGTACCCTATACTACTACATTTTTCCTGAAAAAATACAATGCATGGTACATGTAATCTAAATATTCTTTTCTCTGGCTAGAGTAACAGTGATAGATAATACCAATTTCTTAAGAAGTTCATTGTTTTCCACCTGGTCAGTCAAAATGGCCAACAGACTTGTCTGTTATTTAAACATTATAGGCTGTAATGTGTAGTAAATTTTAAAACAAAAGAGTGTGGACTAATTTTAGGGTCAAACTGTGGTATTTTCCCAAGAGAAAAATATATCTTGAAACTATCCCATGAACATACAATGGGTGGCTGCGGGAAAAAATCCAGTAGGAAATGAAAAGACATACAAAGGTCAAGTACTTCATGTTTTCAGGCCCATCATGTGGTAAGATAGGCCATGAGCCTAAGGGAAGAAAACTCTTCCAGTATAAATATATCTTTCTTTCTAAGACAAAAACCCTGTGACATCATATCATGAATTCCGACAGACCATGCATGGGAGGAAAGCGAGGTAGCCAGTGTTTCCGGTGCAACCAGGCACACACTTACTTTCCTGATGTCATCCAGCGTGTTGATCTCCGGGGACAGCCCACCATGGACACACAGGAACTGCTGGTTCATCAGGGCGGCCAGGGGCAGGCAGTCGAAGGCGTCCATGCAGGCATCGTAGACGCGCTCTGAGTACTTTATTTTACCTGTTAGCACATGACCAAGAGGGACACAAACACAGGGGTTGTCATGACTACAATACAACCAGTGTGCATCTGAGACCCTGGATTGATTTTTGAAAGTGTAATTTCTTCTTTACGTTTTTCACATAAGGATGATATCAGTATCATAAAATGACTGCACTTTGTAACTTTCCAAAACCGAATCAGAAACTACTCTTAAGATTTACATATTGACCTTTATTTTCTTATTTTTCTGTTTTATTATTGATCTGTATTTTATGATTTTTATAACTTTTTGAATAGTTAAAAGGAGACCTGGCCTTAAGGTTGGCTGATTTTCTGAATGATTTGGCAGAAAAGCAGGTGGAGAGACCTTTTCCAAGATTACACGGCTTCTGGGATATTTGTACATCTGTACACTAAATGGAACAGAGGGTGAAAGACAGGAAGATCAGTTACAGAAGACAATGGGGAAAACCAAGAGGAGGAAATGAACAGTCTGAGAAGTGCTCCCCGAGACCCACCTCTAATGGGAGATATCAGAGTACACCAGGGCCAGAGGCTACAGCGTCCAGAAATGGAGGAACTGGGATTGCACTGGGCTCCCTGTGCTTTCCCTAAGTGATTATTATTATTATTTTACTACACAGAATTATCTAGACTGTGCTACAAATTGACTGTGTTTAAAAGGTAATCTCTTGTTTCCTCCAAGTATAAAGTATACCAAATATCAATTCAAATTCAAAGATTATTATTTTATATAGAACTTATAAATTAACTTTGAATTCTTATAGCTCCTCATGTTTTGAAAGGAACAGGTCATGGCAGAAAGCACTGTCAGTTTAGAAGGTTTTAACCTTTAGGGCTCACGAAACACTTAGCAATCAATTAGCAAGGCTATTCACATATGGCACTAAAGGAAGAAGCTCAAGGTGTACTTACATTCTTGTTTAAATGTGAAATACTCTGTTAGATGTCTACATTCATGATTTCCACGAAGTAAAAACAGTGTTTTGGGGTAAAGAATTTTCAAGGCCCACAAATACAGCACACACTGGAAAAAAAAAGGAAAAAGAACAACGTAAGAATAAACATTTTTTCCCATTGTACTTGTATATGCCAAAGCTTTTACGTCATGAAGATGTGAGTCAAGTGTGTGCCCACAGCCTACATCCCCAAACCAGGCTGTTAACAATTAGACCAAATAGTGCTTTGCACGAAGCTGACATCCCACGGAGGAACAGAGCCCCAGGTGGCCAGAGGCCACACAATGACTGGACACAGACACAGATCGAGAAAGAAGCCTAAGGGAAATGTACTACCACACACTGCCTGTCCTCAACTGGCACCTGGTAAGAAGCCACAGGAGATCTAAAGCCATATGCTAGGAAATACTCTCATTTTCATGAAATTTATGTTCTGTAAAGGTGAGAAAGTGAAGGATCCATAAAAATATTGAGATAAGTCATATTCTGGTTACCAAATCTGAAACAAAAACACATGTTTTAGTTTATATATCAGTTTCCCAACACAGAGCTGGTATGCTGGCAAAGGCCTATAGAGAGAGGCTGCTAGCACTTTGGTACGCTACCTGGGAAGAATAATCATCCCTGTCAGCCTCTATGGAAATTTATAAAAGGAGTGGAAGGTAATTATGTTTCAATATACACCCAAAGTTCTAAAGAAAATGCTAATTATCAAAACAATTGTATATTACTATATTGTTCAATAAGGTATTATCACCAACTATGAGGTTATGTTTAAAGCAAACAATAACAGGATGACATTAATGTCATGTTCTGAAAGTAAAGGTAAGAAAGTGATATATATGTTACTTTGCTTAACTTCCTATGATCAAGTTGTAACTAGAGCAAGCATCTGAGCTCAAGTAGCGAGGAGACAGTGTTCTGGAGCCATCTGCACACAGCCTGCAAGGGGTCCCTATATCCTGCATGAGGTATAGACTTTCGCAGTCTCCATAAGCAGTGTGTTGAGAGTCTGGGCTATATGTTAACTTTATAGCACCACATAGCTGCACTGTACCACCCAAGAGATAGGTGTAAACTACTATTAGTGCTAATGAGAGGATAGTGGCTAAGTAAAAATGTACAAGCATATACCTTAATCTGAGTCTGATCTATGTGTCTGACAAATTTCCTGTCTGTCTGCTGTCTGTCTGTCTGTCTGTCTATCTAACTGGTTTGGAATAGGAATGGGTATTTAGAGCCCTTCAAATATGCTGACATTTCTCTAGTTTGTTGCTCTACTGAGGGAGAGAGGAGCATGCTGTGGCTTCCCAGTGGCTACACATTGTGAGGGTCTGGCTCATGAAGCTCAAGAGCAGTGTGACAGGTCAGTCACATCGCACCTACCAATCCATGAACCCTGCTATGCACTCTCCCAAAACTGCCTCCCACACCCAGTCACAGACAAGTACTCAGAGGCCCCCTGTCCCCAACTTTCTGAAAATGTAATAAAAAGTCTTATCTCTATGTTTTTTTTCTCTCTGTGAAAATTTACTGCAAACCTATTATTGGCCCAACTAAACACTGGTGCATTTTAAATATCCCATTCAAACACTGGAGAAATATCCTAGGACCCATGTTTTCTCTTTTGCCATCTGTTAAGGATCTTGTTTTGACACTAGCATATCACCTCTCATCTTAATTACTGTGACTCTTTCATTATCCTTTTAAAAGCTCAAGGAGTGGTACATATGTTCCATGCTAACCCTGATCATCTCTGCAAGGGCCTGTCATATGGCATTAAATACCTGGTATTCATTGTCCTTTAGTGGATGCAAAATCACTAACAAATTCTAGGATTTAGGAAACATTAACTCCATTCCTGTAAATAGGAATGGAAGAAGAAAGAAAAGGAGGGAGGAAAAGAAAGAGGGACATAGGCAAGAGAAGTGAAAGAAAACAGAGAAAGGAAATTATTCAATTTCCAAATTCTTGGCTCCAAATACATAAAAATAAGAGTTCTCTTTTCACATTTTATTTCCTTCTCCCTTGTGGCAAGAATAAAATATCTTCCCAAACACTAAGAAAACCACAAAAGCAGCCAATATGAAAGAAGTGGTGGAAGGAGCAGGCCCACCAGCCCTCACCCTCAACATCTGGCAGGAGCCAGTGGCCAAGCACAACACGGGCTCTCTGGCAATGGCTCTGCATCTACAGTCCCAATGTTCTGCAGCACTCAAGAGCTTCAACAAAATTATAACCTAGTACTAGGGGTTTTTGTTTTTTAAGTAGGCGTTTCTTACAAAAAATCACATCAGTAAAAGAGACACAAAAACAAACTAAAAATACTAAGTTATCTTGTGTACATGGCACTCAGCAACTCTGATGAACCCCTCCACACAGCAATTGTTGGGTCCATGGCCATCGTGTGGGGGAGCTGTGAGCTGTCCCGATCACCTAAGTGACCCACCAATTGTCTTCCAGACTTACTCTTCATTTAATAGACAAGTACAGCTTAAAGTTAGTTTGGATGACCCAGATAAATACTGGGCCTTCTCTTTTTGCTAATTTTTATCATAGATGAAAGGATTTTCCAATTTATCTTCCTCAAGAGAACAGCACTAAGGATATTATTTCATTTGTTTAATTAGATCATTGATAGTAACAGTGCAATGGTTTCCTTTGTGACTCTCATTTTTCTATGGTGAGTGTTCTTGAATAACTGCATATGGAAGTAGAGGATGAAGAAAGCAAAAAAGTAAAAAAGAAAACACACTGATCAGCTCCCTGAACTGATGAGCTATCCACACTGTGAAATTCTCCCACTACAGGACTTTCTCTCCATCACTGGATGATGGCACAGGGTGTGCACTGTCTGGGAAGAGGTACCAACTCCTGGAATGTCACCTGCCTTGTCTGACAGGGGCCCTGAGCAGCAGCCATGAGAAAGAAACTTATTATAGAGATCACAGGCTGCAAGGAAACAACACATGATTTTTCTGGTGTCTACAGTGCCACTCTTTCACCACACCTTGCTTGCTGCACACTGGACTGCTATTGTCAGGTTGGACCATGGAATACCACCTGGCTGGCTGTGGTTCATTCTGGTGTCTGAGTTCACAGCTAACAAACACAACAACTTTCACACTTGAAAGTGCTGGAGGCAAAGTGAGATCTGGATGTAAATAGAGAAGAGGGGGATGGCTCCAGAGCCCACGGGCTGTACAGACAACTCTAGAGGGAAACAGAGTAGTCAGCTGCATGCCTGTCTGTACGAGTCAACCAGGCGCATGCACACACATGTGTTTGATCAGAAAGAAGTGGTGTAATGCAATCAGCCAGGGGCATTGATATCAGACAAATTATTTCCCCAAATCAAGGCACTTCTTTCGTCACTACTCAAACAGCTTCCTTGTAGCTGGGCTAACTTTGCGAGAAATGCTTTCTAAATGCTGACCAAAGAGAAAACTGGGGAGGTTTGCGGGGAGAGTGCACAAATTGAGCTCTGTGTGCTGCCCGGAGCACATTACTCAGAGTCAGTAAATACATATGCCTGGCAGAGAAAGTCAGACTACTCTTCAGAGCTGATTTGGTAAAAAACCAAAGAGCTGCTCTCTGCTCAGAGGACAGCTGAGGAGAGGCCTCACAGGGAAGACTTGGATTACTGTGATGAATCAGCAACCTTTTGAAAGCTATTAGGACAACACTGATGGAGAACTAAGCATGGACTTCAGGGTTTTTCTTAGACCAACAATACACTCATGAGGAATATTCCCTGTTGAATATTACAAAGGTGGGGAGATTACAAAGGTGGGGAGGGAACTGCGCCAACATAGTACAAGAGGTGCACTATTATCAAAACAATAGAAGTGGGGCCTGTGCTTCTATGGTACACTAGCGTATCCATGGCATACAGCACAACCAGGCTGTGGGTGGTGCAAAGGGCACAGGTGTTGAGCCCTCACACTGCACTCCTAGTGTGTGTCCCACAGAAGGGAGCTCTGCAGGTTCCTCCCACAGCTGTGGGCACAGATGCAGTCATTCACACCACTCAACATCTAAGTATGCAAACAACACTGGCTTTCCTAATCCACATATAATCAGTAAGTACATTTTATATACATGTCTGTTCTCATTAAGTGTGACAATGATGCCACTGAGACATTCTAAAGCCCCTCAAAGGACACAGTCCAATCAATACAGATCACCTTATAGGAGACATCTGTCATTTCTGTATGTTCTTAGCAAGTTCATGAGCTATCCCTTCAGACTCCTGGAGCTCAGCTTAAGAGCCGATTTGAGATTGGAAATGTCAATATGTGCACCTCAGAATTTTCATATGTTCCACTATAACACCATTTGGTACTTTACCAATATTTAATCTGGTTCTTTGATCTTTTGCTTGAATATCAAAAGGAGTACACTATACAAAGCATTGCGTTTTTTCAAATATCTAAGTTAACTGCAGACTTAACATCTCAAAAATCAAAATAGTTGAACAAGTTAGTGAATATTGATTTTTGAATTTTTACTTAAAAAAATAGAAAGCTCTAAAAAGCTCACCTTAGGGAAAGTTTAGGGAATTTCAAATGGTTTGAGGGCATAGAACCAAGAAGACTACAGTCTTAAAAACTCAAAGTAAAGAAAAACCAATGTAATTTAAGAAATAACACAGCCAACAGAGCTGGTCCAAGACAGAGCTGGTGAGATACAGTCCAGCTTCCAGTTTTGCTGTTATTAGGCAACACATGGTGTAGTGCTTTTTCTTTACTGCCAAATTAATACTGAACATTATCTTCTGTTTAAAAATTGCAGACTAAGTTGGTAAAAAAAAAAAATCACAAATTTCATGATACTAAAAAGAATTCTAATACAGCACTCCACCATTTGGCTGATAAAAATAATTCCTCCCCAAAGGATAGCCTCGGGACTCCCTCACTTGAGTGAACTGCAGAGAACACAGAACACCTCTTCCATTCACCCTCAGAATTTTTCTCAGAAGCACTATGGATGTCAAATTAACAAAATGGATCTGAATTACTGAAGTCGCTTTTTATTTCTCTTTGATTTAGATTCTAGGCAACCCATTTGGAGGGGAAGAGCAGGCTCTTTACCCTCTCCTTGCAAATCTTCCTACCTTTTTGTTTTCAGGCCTAGCTAAGGAGACCTTGATGATCCGGGGTGGCAAGCTGGGGAGCTACGCATGTCTGGAAAGCATCCTTGAGCAGGGGCACCCACCCCTCTCTTTGTGGTTTCCCTCTTGTTGGTGTGGTGGGGAGTTACAGGTTGACCCTACTGGAGCCACCCTGGGTCACGAGGTGAACTTGGAAATAGGACTAGGACCTTGGAGCCACAACAGGGTGCCTGGTCCAGGGTCCAGGGTCCATCCTGGCCTGGGTGCCAGTGAGGGTACTAAAAAGGACACACAAGCCCCGATCTTGTCCAGATCACCATGTTGTGAAGATCTGACCACTCCTGGCAGGTGTCACCCAGGTTCTGTGTCTGACCAAAGCACGTTTAGTGCCTTCGCCTTCTCTGACAGGTGAGTTGGCCAAGTCTTCTTGAAGGTCGAGGTTCTGGGTCCTCCTTTGTGGTACACCTTACAGGGTCCCAGTCTACTACTCAGTCATGTTTGGTTCCAATAGTCTTCACTCTATTTCCCAACAGCACTGATATTCTGCATCTCTGTATCACAGGATTTTAGAAGTCCCTTCCCACAGTTGAATGCAGCAGGACCAACTAGCCTAGCTCTGGGATTCTATATAGTTTTATGGCTGTATTTTCCAATATAGATTTAGGTTTATGGAGATCTAAGATGTATGTGACATTCTTCAGATTCTTCATAGTTTCAATTACAGTGGATACACATTTTAGACATTTGATAGCAGCCGTCTACTGAGTGGAGAAAACATAAAACATGTCTTTGTGTGTGCATATGTCTATCTATATCTATAGCCATCTATCCACCTGATCCATCTGTATCTACATATTCATATATCTATACATATATATAGAGAGAGAGAGAAAGAGAGAGAAACAGAAAGTCAATCAATGACTACGTGAAATATATTATCAAATATTGGTATGACTTTAAAACAGTTTTAAGCAAAGCTGCTAAGGCCAACTTACTTTTTAACATTAAATATCCTTATTAATAAATTACATATAGGGGCTGGAGAGAGAGCTTGCTTAGGCAAGCTTAGACAAGCACAGAGACCGCGGTTCGATCCCTAGTACCACATGCTGCACCAGCCCTACCCCTAGGGTGGGCTGAGCTGGCCACATTAAATAAATAAATTAATTAATTAATTAATTAATATTTAAAAGTATATAATCTCTTATGTAATGCTTATAAATATGTGGTATGACATTCATGTGGGACTTCTGTAAAGCTGATTTATTTCTTTAACAGTGCTTTCCTCTTTACGTTTTTGTTTCTGATGATTCTAGGAATTGAACCCTTTGTACTGAGCTACATACCCAGCCCTTTCATCTTATTTTTATTTTGAGACAGGGTCCGAAAGTCATTCTGTAGCACAGGCTAGACTCCATGCCAGGTCCCTGGCTCCTCCCATAGTACTGGGACTACACATGCTCACCACCACAATAATGCAGCTGTAGTTAAGAGCATGTTTAATGTCATCCACTGTACATGAGCTCTGATCTTCAGAACTGATTGTACCCCAAACCATTTCTTGCTAGAAGGATCTGCTGAGCCCATACTACATATGAGTGGGTCTGTGAGGCACCTGACCAGCACACGGTCCTTGGTGCTTGTGTTCACTCTGAGTCTGATTTCTACTCAATGACAACAGGTGCACGGAAAGGTCAACTGCTTTGCTTTACGTAGCCAGTTTGAGAAATTACCCCAGTTGGATGAGAGGTGCCAACAAAAGATGAAACAAAAGCTGTATGTGAAACAAAAGCTCACACATGTACATGTAGACACATATGCACTTTGTTAGGGGTTTATGCATAAGGTAATATACTTCTGCCTACATTATCAAAAAGAAATATAAATATTTATGGTAAGAAACAATGTTTTTCCGAATTTCCAAAAACATAAAATGTACAAAAGGCAAAATCCATACTAGGCAGTTCTCACATTCCTATGCATTCCTTCTTAATATGGGACTTGTTGAAGGGAAGATGTGGACTATACCATTCATGGAGTTTGTTGAGGTTCACTGTTGTCATCTGGGTTTTCTTAAGGCGCTAACAACTCCTATCTAGTTGTCCAGATCCATAAGGAGGACAAGGAAGAAAGCCGTGGACTCACCTCGATGCTGAAGTATCCTCTGTCAACGTAGTCCCCCAGGAAGAGGTAGCGGGTGTTGGCAGGAGATCCTCCCACTTCAAAGAGCTTCATCAAGTCGAAGAATTGCCCATGGATGTCCCCACAAACTGAAAGAAACAAGTAAGATTCATTCATTTGTTCTTTAGCTTGTGGCACTGAGTTAACTAATAAAATGAAAAATTTTAGAGCCAGAATTAATCTCATCTTAACCAAAACATTACTTTGCAAAACAGGAGTATGAGACCAACAAGCTAAGTGCTTCACTCAGAATTCCCAAGGTGACCTCCAGCTAGAGTATCCCAGTCTGTTCACTCACAAATTAACTAGAAACACAAGGATAATACTAATACTAATATTACTAATAATAATGCCTGTTACCGTTATGTATTTGACAATTTTTCAGGAGGCACTATGTTGAGAAATCATGCACATTCTGTAGTTCAGTTCTGATACTATCAAGGAATAGGTTTTCATCTTTCAGATGACAGACAAAGGGAAGTCCAGGATTTGGCATGATCTAGGCACTGTGAAGTCAGACTGCATAAGCATGACACACTGTTGCTTCCTGGAAACACAAGGATGCTGATATGTATCATAAAAAGATATTTAATTGACTAAACTATAATCAATTACCACACACATCCTTATCTTAGGTTCTACCTAAAAGCTCTCTAATTAAATTTACATTGTAAAGAAAGGCATTTTTATAGGACATATTCTGATACCAGCAGTCTAGATTTTACCAAAAAGCATATGAGAAACTATGCAAGAGTAAAAGCAATCATTGCAAACTGCTATTTCTTAAAAATGTTCACTTCTTTTAAACAAAATAAAAAACTATTTAATCAGTACTTCCTTCTTTTGCTACTTTCAGAATCATCAAAAGCAAATATGATATGGGGCTGGGCATTTAACTCAGCAGCAGAATGCTTGCCGAGCAAGCTAGAGCTCTGGGTTCAGTCCTCAGCACCAGAGACAAAAAATAAACATTAACTGAAAAACAAAAAGGCAAAAAAAGAAAAAAGAAAAAAGAAAAAAAAAGTGAAAACCCCACCCAAATATCATCATCCTTGTAATGCAGATGATGAAACAGTGATCCTTAGTGAATATCCCTGTTATAAAATTAATAAATTGACTGAAATTCGCACTTGTTTGATTGCATATTTTTTTCTGACCTCCACAATTGTAGTGTCTTGAATATCTCCATGTGTCTTTAATGTACTGTACATGCATCACTCAATTTTCTTAGACTTCACATGCTGCTGAATCAAACCAAGATGATACAGATACCTTACTAGGCTGACAAAATGTAATGATGAAATGTGCCTCTAGAATCTTCCAGCTCCCCTTCCCTGCCACCTGTGATAGCTTTTCATCTTTCTTTCTGATTCCTGGCTATGAATGTAAGTTACAGGATAACTGTGTTTTACTTCTCCAAGTCAAAGACATTAATATCAACACATTCATTGGGTTGCAGACTGCAGATCAGGAATGAAAAGAAGTTAGCGACCAAAGGCGGCAGCCAGAATGAGAAGTCTCAGACAGGTGTTGGTGATGGACCATTGTAAGGGCATCTTCTCTTTTACTGCACTACAGAAGTACATTACCATGAAAGCAGTTTTAGCAAAACAGAAAGTGAAGCTCTTCTATTCTGTGTATGATAAGCAATTTGCCTCATGACACAAAACAGCAATGTACAGGGCTGCAGACCCAGCAGGGAAACCCAAATGGTCCAAATCCCTAGCCCCTCAGCCAGTCATGTCATCACTGAGTCCTTAGGGACTGTACTACATATGAGTTGGGCAGCCACCCCGTCTGAAGGCACACTTCCACTGAACAGCTACTTATGATCATGTCCAGCAAATGCAAACAATGTTCATGCAAAATTGCATATAAAAATCAAGGTTCAAGCAGAAAAAAACAAAAACAGAAACTCAAAACATAACTGAAAACTGGGGCCATTCAATAAGGATATTTGGGATTTAAAAATCAACCTCAAGATGTCTTTAAAGCCAAGTTTCTGTCTTCCCCAGATATGCATGGGTTGCCCCCTTCTGTGCACTGGGTCACGGATCCTTGTCACCTGCTCATGAGTGTCCCTTCTATCCTCTGCACATGAAGCTTTCTCTTTCCCCATTGTCTCACTTTCTCCATGAGTCTCTGGTGGTGATGTGTTCTTCCCACTGGACCAGAACCTCTGTGAGGCTACATAAGTTGCAGTCCTGTCCACTGTCCCCAGCCCCTTTATCCAGAACTCACACTACAACAGGCAAGATCAGGACTGAATGTTGGGCCTCCATGAGTCTCATGTGGTGTTCTTCTCCTTAGGCCACCTGAGCAGTTTTGAAATAATAAATTCTTCCCTTCTGTCAGGATCGCCAAAGGTGTAGGTTTATCTTGTGTGGTTCTTATGTAGTGGCTGGAGTCAACAGACCTGAGCTTCAGACATACAGACCTTCTGCAGTGAGCTTCCCACAATATCACATGCAGGAAGGAAATTGGTTTGAAATGATGATGCCTCTGTGTCTATCTCATGCTGGGATGAGATGAGTTTCATGGCTGTACTGAAGGATCCTAATGCAGTGACACTGGAATAGGGTCCAACAGTGATGGCTCCACCTGCTGAGGGTGACAGCAAAGGCCAACCTCCTTTGGACACATGATGGTAGCTATAGCTCACATCTTGCATATTCCACATGTGAGTTAAATAATTTTCCCTCATATTCTAAGCTGTTATGAATAAAATTTCCTAAAGAAAATGGCCACATGTTGGACCCAGGAGAAAGGGGTTGGGACTGCATAGGAAATCACAAATCAGGAAGGCTCCTGTCCATTTTCCTTTCTCTTGAGGTACTCAAATGCAAGGGTCCAGAAAAAAGTGGTGAAAGCCTGCCATGAGGCAAGCCATTTGTGTGGCTGCTGAGAGCCTCCAATTCTCCAGGTCCTACAATCTTCTGTACTGCTTGGTCTAACAGAATTGCTAGCCCAAGCAGGTGCTGGTAAGCTCTTTTACACCTTCACAGTGGGATTATCCTTCCCCAACACAGAGTTGCTGTTCACATCTACCCTGATCCCTATGGCTGGTTGCTTATTCCCAACTGCACCCTGCCAGGACAAGTAGCAACTGCCTCATGGCATGGGGAAGGATGATTCACAGGCACCGCACTATTGTCTCAGGAGAGATACAAACAAACACTGGTGCTCTACTGCACAGTTATGTGACACAGCAAACAACAACATGCAGTGTATTTTAAATTAGCAGCCAGTTTTGGACATACTCAGCATAAAGCAGTGATGAAAGTTTAAGTTGATGGATACTGTCTCAGTTATGTTTCTCTCATTGCTGGGACAAAATCCCTGACACCTAAAGTTAAGGAAGGAAAGGTTTATTTAGCTCATGGTTAGTGGAGGTTTTAGTCCATACTGGGCTCGCTCCAAGGCAGTGAGTGGCACATAGCAGAGGGTGGCAGTTCATGGTGGTGGAAAACAGCAAAAAGCAAAGGGAGGAACTGTGGCTGCAGCAGCTAGTAAGCCTGTTTCCCATCCTTTTATTTATTCAGGCAATCTACCCCAGGGTGGGTCTATCACTACCCATAATTCCAGCACTGGACCATGAGTTAATCATAAACTGTAGAAGTCTGCCCCAATAACTGTTTGAGGCTTTGGGGAGACAACTAGACACAAAGCATAACAGATACAATTTCCCTAACTTGATACTTATACAATGTACCCATGAATAAAAAGTCTCAATGCACCACATACCTATGCACTACTACTAGTTTTCAATTGAAATTGAAGGCACAGTGAGGTAAAAGGAAAAGAATGAGAAGCACAGAGGCACAAGGCCCACGATAAGAGAACTAACTGCCCAGCATGCATAGAACTGGCTGAACCCTCTGCAAAGGTGTACTATGTCCTCAACAGAGAATAAGAGAATGTTATGCCAAGAGCTAAGAGTCACAGCATTTAATAAATTAGCACAGTATAAATACTGAAATGAAATACAAAATTTTTCCCAAGGGGTGATGACTGTTCTTACCCCTTAGCAATCTGATAGCTATTTTCCTATGAAGATGACCCCTACAGTTTCTTACAGCAGAAACAAAATGAATTAATCACAAACTCTAACAGTCTGCCACAATGAATGAATGAGGCTTTGGGGAGACAACCAGGCAGTTGTCTCCAGGCACACAGAACAGGCAGATCAATCTGGTGAGGAGGGAGAGGCTTTCAAGAAAGTGGATCTGCACAATGGCCTAAGTTCAATCCCCGGTTCTGCAAAAAAGAAAATGGATCTGGATCTTGGACTCTAATCTGAGATAGGGAGGGAAGGATGGATGCTGTCAGGGATGATGCCAAACTCTTGATTACTCTTGGAAGACACACCCCGGCTACCCAAAGGGTCAGCTGAGTGCCACCTAAGTGACAATGACATTCATGTAACTTTTAAAACCATTGTGCCTCTGCAAGACCCTTGGTTCACTCTGAATAAAACATTATTGGAAATGATGTCATGTACATGTGGACCCAATCATTTTGATCATAGTTGAAGCCTTTGGAATCTTGAAGGAGGAAACAAAAATAGCATAAAGACAAGATGTTTTGAACTTTCTTACACAAGGCAACAGATCTAAAGAATGCCAATATAACTTCCAGAAAAGTAAGTATTAAGCTTTGAAATCACAGGCCTGGCAGATGCAAATACATATATATATATATATATATATATATATATATACACATGAATCTGTGTAAAGCCACCACAGAGTGTGTTCGCAGAGTCCCAGGCAGTGTAGTTGTCCGTAAGATGCTAAAGTCCAGGCCTTGCTGACCTCAGATTAATCTTAGCAGTGTTAAGGCACAGCACAAGGAGTTCTGTGGCTAGTGAGGACACTCTCTGGTCCTATAAATGGGATATGGAGCCATCAAAGGACAAGGCCATGAGGCCCTAACTCCAACACTTTTTCATGTGGGGAAAAATGTCCAGCAGCATGCTGAAGAACATAGGGTGGTCCTTCGGAACAAAGTCTCAGAACAGGAGGGCCTTGAGCTCCTAACCAGAGAGACACAAGCACTGAGTGGGGCTGTGCACTCACAGGACAAACAACGTGCAGAAAGTCATCTTTGCAAGCAAAACAAATAAACACTTCTCAGAAGAGATGTGTACATGGCCAACAAACACATGAAGAAATGCTCAGCACTGCAGGCCATTAGGGATGTGCAAATTAAAATGAGATTCCATATATCTGAGAAACAATAGCCATCCTCGAGAAATAACATAATGATGAATGCTGGCAAGACTGTGGAAGAAAAGCTGCTCTTCCACATTGTTGGTGGGAATGTAAACTAGTACAACCACTAACTATGGAAATCAGTGTGGAGATCCCTCAAAAGACTAAAACTAGAAATTTCCATTTGACCTGGGTATTCCCCTTCTGGAATCTTCCCCAAAGAGTCACCCTCTAACAAAGATCAATACATACCTAGGTTTATAGCAGCACGATTTATAAGAGCTAAATCTCAGAAGTGGCCTGTATGTCCATCTACAGATGAACAGATAAAGCATATGTGGTATTTACATACCATGGAGCACTATTCTGCTATAAACTTGAGTCATGAGAAGGAAAATGGATGCCCTGTGAGACCACAATGTTAAGTGAAATAAATCAGACATACAGCTTAAAATCACAGTTTCTCCTCCGTAAGAAACCCAAGAATAAAGCGCTAGAGAATAGGAAAGAGGTGGGAAGATCTCCATCTCTCTCAGATGGGAAAGGGACCAAGAGATGGAAGAAGGAGGAGGCAGGAGAAAGGAGGGAAACAAATCAAGATGTGTTATGTACAGGTACCCATTCCCCAAGATCAATGCCACCATTATGTACTGAAAACAAAGACTTAACACAAAAATTAAAAACAAAAGAGTAGGTATATAACATAATTATTTTGTTTTAAGAATTCTGTTTCTACATTTATATTGCAACTAAATTAATGAACTGGAGAAAGGGAAACCACAGGGATGGTACTGAGCACTCAAGAACAGGGACTGGTATCACTTATATGCAGGTGTAATAGGAAATGCACTTTCCCATTAAATATCCTGCAGGACCTCGGGCTTGGTGCACAGACACACTTGGCCCCACTGACCTGTTATATAGGAGGATTGCCGAGAAACGGCACTACATCAGCATTTTACTGATACCCAGCAAACACTTCATGTTATACAATCCTGTGGGTTTAAAAAAAAAAAACTTTAAACATATTAGGATATCCAGAGGTAGAAAAGTAAATTGTAAAGAGAAAAAAAAAAAAAAACCTGACAAACAATAAAGAAAATTATAGATGAAAAACAAACCTATACAGGCCATCATTTCAAACTACTTGGCAAAATTGTATCAGTTCTATATGACTGAAGAGGCCACGTGCTTTTAATTCATTATTCATTATATTTTTGTAAAAATCTACTAGTTCCTTCAACATACTGACTTTTATCATTTTGGAAGACTCGCATGTAGCAGATCTTCCTCAAGTCTGTCCTGTTCATACTAAACCCACACAGTCATCTGTCCTTTAGGAAAGATATTACTGAGTCTCAGCAATTTTCATGAGTTTCACCTGCCTTTCAGCGTACTGATTAAAACCCAGTATTGTTTTCTCGAATAGCCACATTTCCCAGGATAATCATGCCCGTAATGCTAAGTGACTAACACGATGCCCAATTCCTCACTGCTAATGTACTGGATTTATTGGGTTCATTTTTGAAGTCTATGAGAAGATTTTCTTTTCCACATTCTGCAATTTTTCAGAAAAAGATAAGTTTGTGCAGAGTTGGGCTAGAGGTGGCCACAGTGCTAGGTCCAAGTCTGTCTATTTCCTCTTGAGGGTAGTGCTGGGTAAGTGGCCCAGGCAGGTGGTGAGATGAAGTATGAGCCAGCCCTAGGAGGAGTTCCAAGCAGAACGTGTGTTCTTCTGAAATCAAGCAATCAATGAAATGTACGGAATATGGAACTTGCATCAGTTTGCTTAAATCCACAAATCTGTATAAATGAAAAAATAAACTAAAAAACAAAAAAGTAACAAGGCTCTAACTCACTGAAGAAGTATACTTCAAACTAAAATTTTCCCCATAATAAATATTATTCATTATTGGCTAACTATTTACTAGGAAATTAATAGATAATGAGAGATAAATTCTTAACCAGGTCACTCTGGATAATGTAGGACAAAAATGAAGTCTGTAGATCAAATGGAAATTTGCTAAAGACAGGAATTTGAAGAATTTTAAAAGCAAAATATAAAACAATTAGCATCCACGCAGATTACTAACAATAATGTCAACTACCATTTCTTTATATTTATGAAGCTGTTTTACAAAGACAAATAAAACTGTTAGCCAGCGTTAATAAGAAATCTATCAGGGCAGCAGAAGAAACAAAACAAATACAACTAGATTACAACAGTAAATTATAGCCATCCAGTACTACACACTTCAATCATTGCATAAATCTCATTTATACCTGCAATCATGAAGAAATTAGAATAACCCACATCTTAAATTATTTTGGAAAAGGTACAAGCATATGCAAAAACCAGTCATGTCCACAAGGTTTCCTAATTAATAGACAAATAAGTTTCTGTAAATGGTGTTTATGTTTATATTCTAAAGCTAAGCACTGCTGCTGTGTTTTGAAGTTTTTTTTTTTCTTTATGGACTGCATACATCAGTTGATCCTGTGTGTCTGATGCACTTAATTCACGGAGCAAGAAAGCCTCCAGTTGTATGTATTCTCACCACCATTCTATTTCAGCACCTACCCAACTACAGCAAGGAGGCATCATTACTAAAAGGTTCACCAAGCCCTTGCACAGTTATGTAAATTCTAGTGAGGACTCTCCTGATCACAGAGCCCAGTGTGCATGAAACTATGGCACTATTAATTAACTGTGGGCACTGATACACAGACAGTGCAGCTCATGGAGCCCTTGAATGTCCTCCTCAAAGTGATGGGTGCACGCTATGAGTTGATACAGTTTTAACCAAGTACTCACAACTTTTCCAAGTATATAGAAGCTATTTAAGTTAGCATTCATAATTTAATGCTCAACTGCTACTTTTTTAAATTCTCAAGTCCAGGTTCATATCCCCAGTGTCCCACGGCCAGCCGCAGTCAGATCAAAGATTTTGCACTTTCCCTCTGTGTTGGAGCACTTTTGTTTCAGTGTTTGGCAACAGTATGCCTTTAGTTCCCTGGCTGTTTCTGCTGGAGGTAGGATTTCTCAATGGGGCAGGCAAGGCAGCCTGGTGATTCAGATCACAGATTTTTGGTGCTAGACTGCTTGGTGCCCAGCCGGACCCCTCCACAGCCTAGCAGCAGCTGGGTGAGCTGGGGGAAGTCAGCTAATCCTTTGTGTCTGATTATAGCACCTTCCCCAAGGATTAAAACCAAAGTACTTAACACCAGTGAAGTACTTGACACACACTTAGCACTTAACTATAAAAGGCCTTTCCCATCTAGACTTTTTCAATCATTTGCATCATAATTACTCTTTGTTAGCCTTTGGTGCCTGTGTGCCCTTCTCTTATTTACTCAGGCATCGGCTGGGTTCTTTCCTAGTAATTTTGTATCAGTTCTTTGGAGAGCAGCCTTCAAAATCCATGGGTCCTGAGGTCTTCTTCTAGCCTTCCCTTTAATATACTCATGCTTTGCACAGTCTTAGGATGGCTTTTTTTAAAAAAGTTTGGGCTGCCTTGCTTTGTAAATTATCACTGATACTTACTTATTTATTTTTGTATTTTAGGGAAGGGTCTATAGGGTGTTTAGGGACACACTACTAGGTCAGAATCATAGTGATCTGCCTGTTTACAGCCTCCCAACGGCTGGGATTACAGGCATGGGCCACCATGCCCTCTCAGTGCACGGGGGGGGGGGGGGGGGGGGGGGGGGGGGCAGGCTTGGCAGGCACAGGAATCAAACCTCTGGTCCCTGTACCTGCTTGCAGGCACTTTAATCCGCTGAGGTATTTGGCTGGCCCTATCACTGATGTTGATTTAGGTGAAATTCCCCAACTTATTAGATATCTGGGATGAATTTGTGTTCTTCAAAATCGAAGAATGAACTTTAGGAACAACAGAGGTTAAGAGCAGAATACATTTATTGAGGGAAAAAAAAAAAAAACTTCTGTCCGAGAAACACAAGGAGAACCAAGTAGGTTGCCAAGGACCCTGCTTTTTCCAGGGATTTTTATATAGCAAATCCACAAGGTGAGGTGGGTCCAAGGTGGAGGAAAATGGTAGGCACGAGGTGGGACAAAACTATGGTCAACCCATTAGATCACAAACAAAATTGTTCAGGTAAATTGCTTAAATTGGGATCAAATGGGGAAGCCAGTCATGTACAACCTACATAGACTATCAACCCTGAGGTCCATCCCTAGGGAGGTACGTGGTACATTTGCTTACTCTTTTGTGATGTGGTCTGGCCCACAGTGGAAGTGCCCATCTCTCCCACAGTTGCCAGGGACTTGTCTTCCACACCAGCTCATCTGTGGGCTTAGCCCTATCTGACTGCCTATAATATTTCTAACTCATCTGCCTACAACAGTGTAACTGGGACAGGCTATCTATTCTTTGTAGAAGGCCTCAGCTGCCACATCCATAATGGGACTCATAAAGGAACTTATTTTATAGGATAGTTTAAAATAACATAGCATAAAGCTCAGTTCTTGATAAACACTGGTTCAACAGGACATGGTGGCCACAGCAGCTGTCATGGAGCCGTCCTCCTAAGACAGATTCTGCGAGACACAGGTGAGCTGTTTATCTGTTCTCAGTGTAGCCAGTTTTGTTTTTTCCATTTTCTTTTTATCCAAATGTATGCTATTGTGCTCTGAAAGCTGTTAAGGCTGACATCAAATAAGACTAGATTTCATGCGCTACAACTTCCATTTTCTGAAAGTGCAAATGTCTCCAAAAGGGTTGAATGCTATCTTTTAGTGTGTGCCCACGAAGGGTCCCAGTTTATCCCATTTCCTTTTATGAAAAGTTCATTTACAAGAGCACTCTGTTCCATGGCTGGGTAATGGTAGCAATGTTTTAAAAGCTGGATGTGATAGAGAATATGAAAGAAATGTAAGATATTTCACCAAGTACAGTTTACCAAAAAAAAATCTTTTTAGATTTCTGGAGAATTCATAAAAAAAAAAAAAAATCTGAGGAGGAAAAAGTCAACTCTTTTTCATATCACAATATGCTCTGATTTTGATATCCTTAAAAAAGTCTTTCTATATTTTAAAAACTTAAGGTACCCAGTCCAATGACACTTCATTCTAAAATCCGCATGTTCATTTTTATTTGGTATTACAGACAATGGGGATTTAGAACAATTTTGAGCTTAAAATGCCTATCCAGTAACCAGCAGTTTCTGACTCCCAGAAAGTCAGGAGGCCAACAGCGTGGGTCTGGTTATGGTGACACTTCATGCCATAGGAGAAGAGAGGACCGAACTTATAGCAGACTACAGCTTCTCCAGAAAAATACATAAGCTCATGTGCAATATGCTTGGAAACTGTACTGTTAATTTCGAACTGAAAAATGTTTTAATATATACATTTTAATATATATATATATATATATATATATATATATATATATATATATCTTGTCTACCACAAACATTTACAATTATTATGCGGCAATTAAAAATGATAAGTAAATAAAATATGCAGAAAAATATGAAATGATCAGGTGTTTGAATATATTAATTTGAACATCTGTTAAGCAAAATAATCTCAAAATGACTGTGATGGGGCAATAGGTCTCTTCCTTACTTCTAATGTATTTTCTCTACTCTGTCTTTTATTTCCTTACCCATCTCTCATAAAACAAATATTTCAGAAATAGTCATTTAAATACCCAGAAAAAAATGAATAAAATACTCACACATGCAGTGAAGTCTGCTAAATGTACTACACTAAAAGGGTGAAGAAATACCACTGAAGCCCACAGCTCCTTTGCCACACTGTCCTAGGGCAGTAGGGGCAGGAAGCCCCATAACAAAGCCTTCACACAGCTGGAGACAACATAGAGCTAAATGAAGGCCAGGAGAACACAGCTTCCATCACCTCGCTGGCCAGTGCTCACTGCTCTGCCCTAAAAGCTGGGGTACAGGTCTGGCGTCAGAACAGTAGTTTCAGCCTCAGGTCTTCCAGGAATGTTCTCCAAGGGAAAATCACTTTACTGCTTTTTTGTTGTCCATAAAATTTCCAAACAAAGCAACAGCTCACATATTTTTCTAAAAATAACTGTTGAATTATACTTTATATTACTTTTAGTAATGACAAATTTAAATTTTCTACTACAGAGAAAAGGAATGAGATTGGTTTTGCTTATCCAAAGGTACAATTCATTTACAATGTGAGAACTTGTACTAGATTATACTTCCATGTCAGGAATGATGTTCATTTACTGAGGAGCATGGGGTTATCATCTGTCACAAAGAAACGAACTGTCACTTTTGTTTACCTCTATGAAACCAACAGGAGCCACAATTTCTTAAATGACTTAAACCATTCCACCCAGAGTTTTTACATACTCCATAGATTTCTTGTGTGTCTACTACTGACACGTGAATCAAGTCTTTTGTTTCTTTTTACTTCAGCAAACAACAAATCTAATTGAACTGTACAAAAATCATGTTTGCCTACATGTTACATATGGTGTATAAACTCAGCAATCACAGCAAATCAAGACTGGTATTTGGCAAACATAAAGTAGCTAATACTAACTCATCATAACTCACAGTTCACTAGCAATCATAATTTCAAATTTTCTTTGCTCTGTCAATTAAAAATGATGAGCATTTGCTATATATCTGAATTGCTAAAAAGACCAATCAGGACTGTCAATCAACTTATTTTCCCTACCCTTGAGGAAATATAGAAAATAGTAAAACATGTTTATAACATGTGTTTGATATGCAATTAAACTGCTCTTTATTGGGAAAAGTTTACTTTTTAAAGCCCCATAATTTCAAGTTATATTTCCT
This sequence comes from Ctenomys sociabilis, assembly GCA_004027165.1. NCBI lineage: Eukaryota > Metazoa > Chordata > Mammalia > Rodentia > Ctenomyidae > Ctenomys > Ctenomys sociabilis. The sequence goes on along the minus strand of PVKA01001172.1, from coordinate 106,658 downwards.
TATAAGTCTACTTAATTAAATTTCTGGAATTTAATAAATCATCTTTATTCATTTGTAATATATTTTAAGCAAAATATTTTGGATTATCTTAACACATATGACTTATATTTTTAAAACATTGTACCACTTGTACTGGTTATGTCACTAATCTGAAACACAATTTATAAAAAGACACATGATTTCTTCTATGACATACTTTCTATCCAGTTCACATCAGAGTAAAAGGCAGTCTTTATCAACTAGCACATTTTACTATTTTAAATAGATTGTTATGCATCTCCTATGTGATAGTTAAGGATGACATCACTCATTCAAACTAGTGGAAAGACAAACATATGAATATAAAATAATTTTAGAGTAATATATAATTGTATAGTAACGGGATTAAAAATGCAGCAAAATTGACTAAGAAACACAGGGTATGACCTGAACACACAGACTCATAGGGACCCCCTGGGGCCTCTAGCTGAGCACAGCTGGAAGCTGTGTTCCTTAAGGAGACACACAGTGACACATGTCCATCTCTGGGGCCAGTCATGGGAGTAAGGATGGTCCCCAGAGTGCCAGGGTCCACCCTACTGCCTCTGAAGCAGGGGTTTCTATAGACAGAGGAACAAAGGCAGACTCCACGTCCTCACAGACCCTTGGGGAGATGCAGAGTGAAACACAGGAACCTTGAATAATTGCTGAAGTGGGCAAATGTGACTCTTTCCCTTTGATCCTAAGTAGGTAATTTTCCTCTCTTGAATGCTGTGCCATCTCAGCTGAGTTTTTAAACCTTCCCTTCTCACAGTGAGACCAGTGAATCTGCAGTGGCACAGTGGCTTCCCCTCTGACATGCACACTGTAGGGTTAGTGAGGAGGGTCGCCAAGAAGGTCCTGCAGGCTCTGTCTTCTCTGTCATTACATCTTGAGCTCCATGTGACACTTCTTTATATGTGGACCTAGGTGTGGATGGGAGTGCTGTGTGGTAGGGTCCTCTGCTTAGAACTTGTGGTACCAAGCTGCTGCTATATAGTACATCTTACAGATCCAGAAATGACAGAAATAGCATTTGCTGATGTTATCAAAAGGACTTAGCTAAAGAACATGTCTTGCAGAGCTGATGGAATGAGTAACCCAAGAGTAAGATGGGCTCCTCCTGGTAAAGAGGTGAATAGAAACCAAGAAAAGTGGATTTCAAAAAAAAAAAAAGGTTGAAGGTTTATGTTTAGCACAACAGGTAAATTAGAGTACTAAATGGCATTAGATTATGAAGGGCCCTGGGTTCTAGCATGGGTGTTTCACAAACAATCTCAGAAATATTTAAGAAGGTAAGTGGATTGCTTGGCTGAGTACCCAACATTATGTAGATACTGAATTGATTCTGCTTCCTGTTGGAGATCCAGCACATGAACATAGAACAGGGGAACCTAGAATTATAATATGTGGCAGTGAGGAGGTAGGCTAAAAAGAATATTCTTAGATTTCTATGTGACACTTAATAAATTGATGAATGAATGAAGTCATTCATTTGTAAGAATGACTGTGTTATACTCTAAGAATGAAACAGAAAAATGTAAACTAATCCATTTGCTGATGAGGCAGTGTCTGAATTAAAAACAACATTGAAGGATGGACTATAAAGGCCAAGTGGTTTCTTCCCGGTTGACTGCTGCAATGCCAGTGCCCGTGACCTTGAGTGGACAGAGTGAGTCTCCAGAAGCACTTCTTGAACGAGCTTTGTGTGTGTGCAGAGAGCATGGGGTCCTCACTACAAAGGGGAGCTGGTTATATATGGGGTGACCCAAGGGACAGGAAAGTTGCTCAGAGCCCAGAAAACCACTGCCAGCAGAGATCTGGGCATATTAGGGAGTGAAGGACAATCTGTGAGCTGAGAGATGAGTGAAGAATGAAAAAGGTCAAGGGTAGAAAGATTGGGAAGAGGCAGATTTTGGTAAGGGTTTTGTGCCTGGCCTGGGAGGTCTTAGTGCCACCCAGTCAGGAGTGCGGGAGGAACTGGGCAGGAGAAGGTCCTGTCTTCCTGCCTCAGACACCACCCCTGTGATGTGGAGAGGCTGTGAAGATTACATACCACAGAGCTGCATGTGTGGTTCAAGTTAATGACCTGACACAGGAGATGGCTCTGTCTCAGCTACCCCGGAGCAGGTAGAGCTCTCTGACTGGAATGGCTCCTTCAGTAAATGAGGTCAGTGGTATTTCAAAACTGAAACATGCCTTGCATCTGTCTATGCCTCTGAATGTGCTTCATAATTCACATTTTGTATTCTGCCTTTTCTCATTTCATGCTTGGTAAAGAGAAGCTGATACAAAAGCATAAGCCACAAGAGACAGTTTCCTTGTTTACCTCCCTTCACACAATACAGCTGAGTCAGTAAAAAAGCTGTAGAAATCATTAAAGAGAAAGATGCATACAAATGAATCATACACAAATAATAATGCTGATGCTGAGTAGCATTATTTTTCATTACTATGCTTTTAAATTTCCATTGTTTATAAAGTCCTTCAAGCAGTAATCATTATTAGGTATGAGTAGATAAACATTCACAGGTTTGTAAATTATTCATTAATGTACACAACTCTTTTCACTGCTAGGAAACCACTGCTAGCATTCAGCATGAAGCAAGGCATCTCAAGTGTCCTGAATTAAGGACGCCAGTGTTTGGGAAGCAGATAGGTCCATAGAGCCCCTGTCACAGGGATGTGAACCTTGTGCGTCCCAATATTTTGCAAAATACAGGCTCTTGCTTCAGACACAAATAACTGTGGACTTTGAAATCCTCCCCAACACCATCAGGTCTCTTCCTTGTGCAGCTTGGTCTCACTTTCCAGTGCACCCACGCAGGCTTCCTCAGTGTGCCACAACTCACATCCTGCCACCTTGATGCCTGAGACATGATCCCCCCAACTCCAGGGAAATTGAGCTATGAAATGACTGCTTGATCCCACAAAGGTAGATGACTCCCCCACAGATCGCTCATGGTGTCTGTGAACGAGGCCTTCTGTGCTCAGCCCCACAAGTTGGTGAGAGGGAACAAAGTCTAAGGAGAAGGATTAGGGAAGATATTTCAGGTGTCACCACAAATTGTAGAATGAGAGTGAAATTCATTTACTTTTCCTTGTCTGTATTGTCACAGTAGTTCATCCTAGTGCCTCAAGTTGATGTTCTCTCTTCAGCAATCATCGCTGTATTTCATTTCTGAGGGGCTCATTCATACCCATCAAGTTCCCAAGGAATATAGCAGCTGCTCTGTTTTTCCTCATTTTCATGGCCTCCCTTCTCCCTCCCCCCCCTCCCCCGGAACTGGCTTTCTTTTTATGGACACCTTTCTCCACAGGATATCTACACACGCCTTACACAGATCTGGGAACAGAGGGAGACAGATGGATAGGTAAAGATGCAGTGCTTATTCAGTAACCGAAAATGAATTCAGATGCCAGGGGTCTGCTAGCCTAGTGGGAAGCTTAATCAATATACCGACTGAGCTGATGCAAAAGGTCACTCTCACAATGTAAAACTGCAAATTTCAAAAGACTACTCTCCTACCATAACTTGTGATGTCTAAAATATGGAGAAAGCATTTTAAGTACCATGACTCATGTCTCTGAATATGGCAGCAGTTTTCATACAAAGATCAAGTGTTAGAAAGGCATGGAAAACTGGAAAGGAAACAACTATATAAAAACCCACTTAGAGGATGATCTAATCTTCATTGATTCAAATTCCTGTAAGCATTACAAAACTCTATATTACAGACACTTTCCATATTTCTCTTTCCACAGTTGTCATTAATAAAGTATTTCAAAAGACTTTTGACCAAGACACAAGTTTCTTAATATGGGGCCCACTGTGGTTCCTCCTTGCAGCAGTAATCCCTTCTTTGGGAAGTCAAGACTGATTACTGTGGAAATCCTGATGGTGCAGCAACACAGAGCACTGCAGAAAACCTCTATTTACTATGCACTTTTATTCAGAACATATTTAAACATGTTAAAAACTTAACAAACTCACTCAGGTGAAGTAGGACATACTTGTAATCTCACACTCTGGGAGCAAGGGCAAGGGGATTGTAAATCAAGAGTTCAGCCTCAGCAATTTAGAACTTAGCAAGACCGTAACTCAGAAATCTCAGAAGGAAAATGGGTTGGGGATATAATTCAATGTGAAGGCCCTGGGTTCAATCCATACTATTATAAAAATGACACCAACTACCTAGCTAACATCCTAACACTTATCCAACATTAAAGCTCTCAAAAACAGCTAGTACCTAATAGCTGCACAAAGCAAGTTCTTAAGTGTTTCAACCAGAAAATCAACACATTCCCATCCCCAGGAATCCTCAAATGCACTTTATTATCTGTGTCGTAAACTGGCCAGGGAGCTGCCCTCTCCAAGGCTGCTTTGATAGAGGCTGTGAGAATCAAGTCAGCACCTCAGAGTCTTCAAGATTTCCTTTACCCACCCCAATGAGCTGCTTCCCAGAGGGAACAGACTCCCAGCAAAGCTGTGGCTCTACAGCTCATGTCTTGGGAACCCACTCAGTCCTGTACTTTCTCCAGGATTTAGGTCCAAGCTTCCACCCATGGGGACTGGAAGCCTGTTCCCCTCACCAGAGACTGGGTCGCTCATCTCAAGAGTCCTCTGAGGACAGCTCCTGAGGTAGATGTCCAAACATTACCTGTGTTCAGATGCCCCTCTACCCCAAACACTCAAGAGTCTTCTGTTGGGTCTGGGACAACCAGCTCTTCTCTGAACATCTGCATCTGGAAAATCATGGGTGAAACTGTGTCCTCCTGAAACAGATGCCAGGTCCTAATCTCTATTGGCCACACTATGACTCTCCTTGGAAACACGGTCTCCCACTGATAGGAAAGTATACACTACTGGTGGTGATGGAGGTCTTCAGAAGAAGACAGGGATCACTTGTTAGGCTATGAGAAGATGAAGCACAGATTGGAGTTCTATTGTCACAGCCACAGTAGGCGAGATAGACCACCTCTCAGGTAGCAGAGTGGCTCTACCTCCAGCCTCCCAATGTGAGACACTAGAGTCCTAACTGCCTAAGGCAACCCAGGCAGTAGTATGTTGTTGCTGCAGCCCTAACATTGAACACATCAGTTGCTGTTTAACTGTGTCTGTGTAGACTGCCACACACAAAAACAACAATGACATCTGAGGGTTTAGAATCTGCCAGGCAGGGTTTCTAAGCATTATGAAAGCTCTTTTTTAATTCATCCGCCAAGAAACATGAGTGGTGAGTGCTATTAACTGCTATGATGGCACTTGATTCCATAGCACATATACTAAAACATTTCTTATCATGGTCCAGACTGGGAATTCAGGAAACAGAAGTGTCTGTCGAGGCTGGAAAGAGCCATAGCAGGCACTGGAACTGGATGTCCAGTGAACCCCAAAGCCCACACTGTACACATGCATGGGATAGAAGCTGCAGCCCCCACGGCATGTGAGGCCAGACTCCAAACATCTTCTGTAAGCACACACCCTGGCCACAGACTCCTCTATCACCTGCTGCAGGCAGAGCTAGGCTGTCAAGGCCTGTGAGAGCTGACATGAACATCTTCCCAAAAGAAAAACAAATGAAAAAACAAAAAGGTTGGAAAGGGTAGAGGGTTAGGGTTCATCACCATCACCTTGAAGCACTTCTGGATTAGTGACACAGATTTATATGGATCCTTTCTGCACTGAGTCCCTAATGCCCATCTGTTCTCAGCTATTAGATTGGGGGCCTCAAAACCATGTTGCCAAAGAAAAACAGGGACCACTGAGTCTAGAGACAAAATAGCAGCATAGAACAATTCCCAAGTGTTAGAATGACTTTCATGAATAAGAATTTGTGAATATTTTTTTGGTTTGTGCTGCTTGTTTATTCTTTGTTTTGTTTTGTTTTTATATGGGGCAGAATAAAAGCAAATGTGTAAAAGTTAAAAAGCACAATTGATCACATTTTTTTAAAGACTAATTTCTAACAAGAACTCTGTCCCATGCAAGTGCTGCTGTGATCTGCAGTGATCCACCAGTGGGAGCCTTTAAGCCACATGCTAAGCACTCAGTTGTTATTGTGATTTCCTCAGACCCTGGGGTCTCCTGGCATTTTCCTTTTTGATTACTGATTCTTTTCACTGTTAGCAAGACAGCTTGAACCTGGTTTACATGGTGTCACCAGCACTGACAAGAACATAAGAAGCTGAGCCAGCTGTGTCACTGAAAAACTAAAATAATGCTTCACCTGAGCCAGAGGACATGAGGTACACTGCACTGTTGATGTCCCTGTACTGCCCCTGTGACATGAGGACATCCCGGAGAGTGAGGTACAAGATTAGCTCATGTGCTGTAAATTAAACAAATAAGAAAATGGTGTTTTCTTATCATGTAAAATCTTTATTACATGTTATGATCAAAACATTGATCAATATGTTCCTTAATCTTGACTCACTGGAATCATTCTTACATGAGGATAATATTCTCCACCAATTGTCACCATGGTGGCGTCCAAAGCTTTCCTGGTGCAGGGTCTTTTAAAGGAACTCTCCTCTGTGGAACTGCTTTTCTATTGGACTTCCAGTTGGCTGTGGAGTGTCCATTCACTCACTGGCCATGTTTGTTGGAACACATCAAGGGCTTTATTTCTTTATGGGAACTTCATTTCCCAGATTCCTCCTGTAAAGCTATTGGTTTCAGCTTCATGTGGAAACTAAAAATAGCAGGTGAACTGGTAATAATGAATATTTTCTTTATAATGTTAGTTGTACCGTACTGTCCCATTTCTGTGCTTTTCTGCACAGTGACATTCAGCTACTTGAAGTCTCTGTAAATGGCTGTGCAAACAAAGCATGTTGTCTAAACAATGCTCAGCATAAGAGATCATGACACAAGTGGCTATGTACAAGGCTGGCACAAACAAGTGTGTTGCTCATAGCACATCTGTAGCCATGTGAACCCCAAAGCACCTTCAGAGATAAAGTCTGAAATAAGAGCCATGCAGGATGGGTGGAATATGGTAACTGATGATTGCAGTTTTGCCCAACTGAAAGGATCTACCTGAACATCCATGCTGTCTTCAATAAGAGGATGTTGTCAGTGCCTTCTCGTGGGGTGGATCCTGGAGGCATCCGCAGAGGGGACTGTCTGGCACTGCCTAGTGCAGCGGACTTCTCCAGTTCTGCTCCAGGCCTATGCCACCTCCATCAGAAAATGATGAAAGGAAAGGTGGGTGTCTGGCTGAGATCATGCCTGGAAGCACACACACGCTGCTGAAACAGCACATGGAAACACAAGTAAAGGGCCACACTGAACAAGGAGCCACAAAGCTGCTATCTGTGCTGTTCCCAGGCATCGGCCCAGCTGGTGTGAGCCAGCATGGCCAGGGCTCCAGCTTTGCAGATGTTGGCTGAGAGTTGTATCATCCCAGGTTCCTGTGGACCACCAGGAAACCACTCCATTCTCCTATGTGAGAGATAGGGTCATCCCTCTCAGGCATGCACTGTCTTCCTCCAGGGCCCCGGATTCCCAAAGGCTCTGGGCTAGTGCCTTCCTCAGGGCTGAGTTCTCTTCACTGCTGCTGACTTTATTCCTTTTAGATGCTCACTGCCCCACATTAGTTTTAATTGGTCAGGCTGGGGGTGTTCTTCTCCAACATTTTCTCCTGGCCTAAATGTGTCACAAGAGAAAGTGATTCACTACTTTCCACAAGCCAAGGTGTAGAGACATTTGGGAACTCACACCTTACAGCTGTTGGGCCTCAAGGAAAAAATAATGACTTTCCACAAACAAATAGAAACATGCAAAGACAATGTCTGCATTATTTATGTTACATAAAATAGCCCATTAATAAATAAATGATTGTATTTCTATTCCTGGACAGTGAGATTGTACTCATCTTAGAGCACAGCGTTTACCACGACAACTCTGAATAGAAAGAGTCAGTGGTGGCCTGCAGCCTCTGTGACAGAAGCCACACTTCCCATCCTGGCAGCCCACACATTGTCCTCATGTGGGGCATAGGTCTGTCCACTCCCTCCCCAGCATGCTCTGGGTCAGGTCCTGCATGGTCAAGGACAGAAGTTTCCATGTTACTATAGCCCTTGCCAGCCCTGGATCCACAGGTACAAAATGCCAAGTCTTTTAACAAGGGAATAAACTGCAAAGGTCCTCAGCATTCTCAACTGTAAAATAAGGATGACACAATGACCCACTGGCTGACCACATGAGTGCATATTGATTGACAAGCACATCATCTGACACCCACCAAGAGTGGATAAAAAGCGCTAGCACCCCACTCTGCTTTTGCCTGCGCCAGCAGTCTCACTGAGTATTTTACAATACATACATACATACATACATACATACATACATATATTTATGACTACTTTCAAGGTTCCCAAGTCATCTCACACAACTCTATGATGCACTGTATAAGGTCACATACAGACCTTTAATGATGGTTAATAATTTCATGTTCCAATGAATATCTTATGATATATGTAATAAAAAACAGACAAGGCTGGGGTGATAGCTCAGCAGACTAAGCACCTGCCTGGCAAGTGAAAGGACCTGGGTTTGATCCCCACTACCACATGCCAAGACACCATGTGGCCACCAAAATCAGCGTGGTGGCGCATGACTATAATTCCAGCACTGGGAAGGCTGAAACAGCAGGATCACTGAGTCTGAGCCATGTAGAGAGACCTTGTACCAAAAAATTAAATAAATAACATTATTTAATTTTTTTAACAAAACTGGACATATGCAAAATGCTTTTAAGGAAAGCTGTCATAAATAACCTTCTAGAACATAATCATCGCCCTGAGTCGTGTACCTGAGGTAGGCAGTCTAAGGATTTCATACGAATGGAAGCCAAGTCTTGGAAACCAGGTGGCCTGCTAGAGGCAACAGGGTCAGGCCCAAGCCCACCTTTCTTTTCATTCTTGGTACTGCAGAGCCAGTGCCTAAGTTATACTCAGAAGAAAGTGGAGCTCAACAAACTCAAGATGAACCTTTCACCCATCACAATTTTCTGCTCACTGGTGTCCTATACTGAACAGACAACATGCAGGAATTTGAGAACCTCCATCTCGTTTCCTGAGGCTTTGAGAGTGCACCCGTTCCAAGGGCAACTGCAGTAGGAAAAGATGAACTACAGTACACAGAACAAGAGCATTATTTCCCTAATGTCCCAAAACAGTATTTCTTAAGGCTTGTTAAATCACATGGCAAGATGACCTTACCACCACATCATTTTAGGTTTCAGTCAACAATCATGTCTTTGACATTGCTTTGTCAGTGAATTCTGCAGAGCATTTTCATATTTACTAACATAATTTTCTTATAAGAAGTGAAAAATTAAGAGTAACTGATTAAAAGATTTGTCTAAAGATGGCAATAATTTCCAAGCATCTTCCTTCTCTCAGTTTGTTGGAGGACACTATTTGCAGAAGTGTATACCTGCTTTCAGTGGAGCAGGTTTCATGCTTTTTACAACTTATTCTTCAAATTCTGCTAGATTTTAGTGGATATCCACACCATTCTGAGTGCAGAATCCAAAACTAGTGTCTTCACATCTCCTTCCCACATCCTGGCAAGTCTGAACACAGACCTCAGCAGATGAGCACAGGGCCCTGTGCCAGTCCTCAGGCAAGTCCCTGCCAGGGGCACAGCAGTCAGCTGAGCCCAAGAAGGCCCTAGGACACTCTCTTGCTCTGTTCTCTTTTCTCAGTGCTGTCTTTTCTGGATAAGCATCACTAACTGTGTGCTTTGGAATAACATGAAAATATGCTCTCTTCATCCTGGATCTCCTACTCAGGAAGAATAGCTTCCTTCTTCTAAGTAATTTTTGGTACATCTCAATCTGTCTGCTGACAGAACCATGGACATCGAGGGAAGGTCACGAGGGGCCACAGGGAGCGCTCCTGGCCACACTGCAATCTCATCCAAGTCTGGATGCTGCCAGGGAGCTGGCGTTTCCTCTGCCCACAGCTTGGCACCTTGCAAGAGGTGACTGAGCTGAACAGAAGGGTGTGATGTGCCTCTAGCATCTTCTCGCCCACAAGTGAGAGTGGGCATGCAGGAGTTGAGACTGCCCACATGACACCCTTACTAATGGTGCATTTTCTTGGAATACTGAATAATTTTGGTTAGCTGCTCATGACTCAAAGAAACGGTGGAAAGCCAGCAGAGACAAACAAAAGTAGGATCTCCAGCATGGTAATACAGCATCAACCCTCTGCAGAGCCCTCCCCAGCTTCCACAGAAATGGAGAAAAGTTGCCTCTGCCACTGTCCTGCCCTCTACTTCAGCTCCTGTCCCTGGTCTCCACCTGATCAGCTGCACCCCACTTGACAGCACCCACCCAGGGCCCCGCAGTTCTGTCCTCCATCTGGAGATGGCCATCTGTGGCCACTGGTCTTGCCTTCCCAGCTGCAACCCTGCTGACTGCTGTCTCTTCAAAGCAGCCTTGCTGATGCTCCACACCACACACCCTATTCCATGTCCCCAGTCCTAACTCCACCACACCCCAGTGCACCAAACAGTGACTATCTCCAAAGCATTTGCTGGGTGACTGAATGAGGATGGAAGATGAAGACTGGGCCATAAGGGCAGGATATGCAGCTGAGGCAGGGTGTGGCATGACCTCACTGGCTCTAGCTGGCTGTGGTCCAGTGTACTCCACGTTAGCATGTGGAGGACCAGGCAGTGGCTACTTCCAGGAGGACTGACAAGAGGTCGTAGCTGCCTAGATTCCCTGTCCAGATAAAGAAAATGGACACAGTGCATTCATGGCATGGATCAACTTAGTGCAGAACTGAAACACTGAGACAAGGGAAACTCTTTTCCCTGCACCCTTAAACACCTGTGCCAAAGCAATGCACCCAACAAATCCTAGCCCAGATTTGCTGGAACTGTGCCCCACACATGACACAGTTTTCAATGTCCCCAGCTCTGACACAGGCCAGAAGCAACCTGCAAGCCCTGAGCAAGGGACATCCAGGGAGCTAACAGCTGCCTGCACTGAAAGCATAGACTTTCCATATGAAATGTGAGTAACAACAGTGGCGGCAAGGACAGAGACACCTGCTGCTCCCCAAGGCTCACCATGGCCACCTGATGCACAAAGCATGCTCCCCTGTTGGCCCCCTTGGCAGAAACTAGAGCATCTTTATGAGGTGTCCACAGGGCCCTCAGATAAGAGAAGGATACTGGGGCCAAAACCACGTCCATTGGACAGTGGCAGGGCCACAGATCCTCAGTGCCTGGTGTATGTCAGCTCCCTGGGCTGCTCTGAGCAGGATCCTCGGGTTGCCCCATCATCCAGTGCTATTCCTGCCATTTCTCTCACCATGCTCTGGCCTGCCTTCCCCAGGTACAGCTGGGACCTGGGCCGCTGATCTGACATACCACCTCCTACCTACCACACAAGGAGACAAGTGGGCTAAGAACCAGTCTCTCAGCTGAGCCTCCCTGCACAATGGACTCTGAGCATCACCTCTCCACCTTTCCTCCTGTTATCTCCTCCCTTTTGGCCCAGGGGTGACGTGCATCCCCTCCTTAACTGTCATTCTGCTTCCTCCTGGCTGTCTGCTAATTCACAGCTGTACTCCAAATAGTTGAGATTACAGAGCATTCCAACTTCAGGTTTTCGATTATAGGCTCTAAACTTGTATTTATTAACTTCGCTTGCTTGCAGACCCTAGAAGCAGCGGCACTCGGTAACCATTTCTGAGCTAAAAACAAGAAAGAACATTCTTGGGGGTCCCTTCCAGCCTCCTCTGTGCACTCTGAGGTTGAGGCCCAGGCTCACAGGCACCTTGCCTGGGGTTTCCCAATCCATTCCTCACTTAATAATGAGTGTCTTATGCAAGGTTCTGTGCCACAGGTGGTATTTTCCAAAATTGATAACAAACTAAGGTCAGAAACTTATTTTTTAATGGAAAGCTATTATAAATGTATACATACAGGCAAACAAAAAATTGATGGCTATTTCCCCTTATTTGACATGATACACTGATATTTTCTTGCATATCTAGAGAACACTGATTCTTATACAACAGAAATTATACAATGTTTGCATGTGCTTGTTTCATTTTAGTATTATTGTCTCAAATTATATCATTTTCCTACAAATGACTGAACTTTATCTTTTTTTAAGGAAGGCAGAACTACTATCTTGGTATGTATAAATATCACACTGTCCTTATCCACTCACAGGTTATATTGTATTTGAGAGAAACAAATTTAAGTACCAAGTTTGTGAATGAGTTTCTACATAACATTTATATATGTCACTGGAAAGCACTTCTAATATATCCAAACTGTGGAAAAATCCATGTAAATGAGAGAGGTAAAACTGCAGAATATTTTAAAGGAAATAATGTTTCTCTTTTGAAGTTCCCACACCATAAACTAGAAAAAAATGTTTGAAGGTCCTGCTTTAATGCATATACAAGTATTTTGCTTATAAGCAATGCCTTAAAGTAATAAAATTTATACGCTCATCATTTCTTTCAATCTACTTCACATTCTATTCACACACTGAAGGGAAAACAATGTTTCACTGAGTATTTATTCTCACTGAATTGACAAATGTCCCTCTGAGACAGCTGGTTCTGTTCACGCTGCCGGTTCTCCACCCTGGAGGCTAAGGGGCAGAGCAGAGCAGAGCAGAATGCAAGAAGTGGGCAGGGAGGCTGACCTGGAGCTGGGCAGGCCATCCCCACCCAATGTTCTGCGGCTGAACATGGCCTATGTCATTGCTGAAGACTGACAAGGGGAAGGTTCAGGGTACCTAGCTTTTCTTTCTGAAGAATAACTTCCCATTTTTCTATTCTTTTAGTACATGGAATTAAATTCTGGCTTAATTTCCTTTCAGTTTTGTAAAAAGTCATGGCACTATTAAATAATTTAAAATAAATTTGAAGACTACAAGTATTTTTCAAATATGCCATGAGAGTTTGCCAGCTTGCTGTGATGTATGATCAAAGAAATCAGAAGGATGCCTTTTATCTGAGAATATCAAAGGCCACCAACTAAAAAAAGACACTGAGTTCCTATTACAGTGAAGAGAAAAGCTGAGTCCACTGAAATCCAATCCAAGAATGCTGATACACAGGTAATTCACAGATATCATTACCTTTGCCTTGTGAAACTGGACCAATCTAGACTCTCTTCAAAAACTATTCTTTAAAAAGTGTAACACACTCAACCTACAATCACCAATCTCCTCTTACTACTATGCCACACCACTTGTTCCATACCACACACACAGACACCACAAATTCAGATTCAAACCATACATCATAAATTGTGACTCTTTTCCCCTCTTGTAGGATATGATACAATAGGGGTGTTTATGACTCTTGATAAGAAACAGGTAACAAATGAGAATAATGAGAACTATAAGTAAAACAGTAAATTCAGGATGCTTAGGGATGCTGGAAAAATGTTTCATTTTTCACATGTCATCTTTTTTTTCTTTTTTTCTTTTTGAGACAGGGTCTCACTGTGCAGTTCAGGCTGGCCTTAAGCTCACTTTGTAGCTCAGGCTGGTCTTGAACTCACAACAATCCTCCTGCCTCAGCCTCCCTAGTGCTGGGATTACAGGCATGCGCCACCACACCTGGCTCACGTGTCATCTTTAACAGTTGTCAGCTCAGATTGTGTCCAACTACATTCTGATGTAGTAGGTGGTAAATACACACATTTTACTTCATAACATAGACTGTTACCAGGCTATCATTTGATATTTTGAAACAATTAACACAGAAACAGAAAGTTACGAGATATATAACAAAGAACTAAAGTTGAATGCAATGATGGAACTTACACTACAAGCAAGTTTCTCCATCAGAAAGTTAAGTTCTTGGACAACTTTTTGATCAGATAATCAGTAAACATTTAAGATAAGCTACAGTTCAAGCACAGAATTACATAATGGAGAGGAGGGGGGAAAGACCATCTGTGTAAGAAACTATACACACACACATACAACACACATAACATAAACCACAAAATGCTTGATTTAAAAAAAAATTAGGAGCCCCTGTCTCACCAAAGGAAGACTCTGCAGGCAGAAGAACACACATTTCTGGGGATAGAGAAAAATTCTTTGCAGGGTGACATTTAAGCAGAGGTCCAAAGGCTGAATAAGATTTCTCTGGGTAAAAGGAGAATTTTGCAAATTTCATGAAAGATTAGGGAGCCACGAAGGACACAGTCTGCAGAGAGGAGAAAGGACCGCCCTTGGGCCTCTGCTGTGCTGCAGCAGAGTCTGAACTCTGCAAAAGAACAAGAGAAGCAATTAAGGGTTTGTGCAGGGGCAGCGGTCTGGTTTGTATGTGTGGAAACTGGTGGGGGGGGGTCTCAAGGTGCAGGCATTCTGTGCAAGGCACAATCCAGGCTTTGCTTTATGGGGAAGCTAAATGAAGCCTGACATTGTACAGAAAAAGGAGTACCTTAAGTTCACCATTTGCCAGACTTCAATTACCGTGTTTATTTCATCTTCTTTAATAACCTGCCTTTCAACAGCACATGGGCAGCTTAAGATTTCTGAAGATAACTGATTAACGGCAAAACAAAATTGTATCTTGGGCACATGGAATCTTAAAATTCTAGTCCTGACCTCCTATTAGTTTGTTTAGATACTAAAAGATATTTGAAGAAAGGATTACATCCACAGAGAAGGTGTCAAAACATCAACACAAAGAGGTCTTGTCAGAGCCTAATTAAGGCTTCCAAGCAGACAGCCAGGCTACAGCCCTGTCAGCACTCATTCTGGCCCCTGCTTGGCTGGCAAGTGCATGCTTATCTGTGCAGCAAAATGAGTTTCTCCACACTCTCTTCTGGGATGCTGAGGGCCAGGAGGCACAGATGAGAATCTGACTCTGAGGCACAGCAGAGTTCCATGGCATCCTAAAACACTTCCCACTACACAGGCACCAGGGGCACAGCCGGGGCTCAATGTGAGGACAGATGTGAAAGGATGCACGGCCTTCTCTGCTGAGGTCTGATGAAAGCTGATAAAGTCACAGCTACAAGTAAGAAGGAAAATACCTGTAAGCCAATAAGAGTCAAGTATCTTCCTAACACTACAGTGAACTCAGTGTGGTTTCCTCAAGTGCCACATCTACTTCTATTTCCACTGGGTTTTTTCACCTAAGATAATTTCCCAGTCTCCAGTGCATCCCCTTTATGAATTTTAAGTGTACACTGAATTATGTTTCCTCCACTTGGTATGGAGTTCATTGAATATAAATCTGCTTCAGAACACAGTCATTCCTAGGAGACATAGTTTAAGATTTCATCCAACTTGCTATGTTCAGACACAAACAGGAACCTTTCCCACTTCCAAATGGAAAACAAAATTTCATTCTCCCCTTTACAGTGGAAACCTAACATGGTGCTTGCTGGTCATCAGGTTTATCAACTCAAATGTGGTCTAGGAATGGGACAAAGTGAGAGAGGCTAGCCCACGGGATAGGCACTGGGCCACAGCAGGCAGGTGCACGAACCACAGGCCCTCAAAGAGCTCAAGTGGACACCGCTCCCCGCATCTGGGGCACCAGATGGGCTTCCGAGACGGGTGAAGATCTTTGTGCCTGCACCTCACCTGCTCCCTTCTCAGGAGATGTGCACAGGACACAGGGTCAGGGAAGCAGTGCACACCCGAATCGGTGTGCTGCTAGGGAGAGGGAGACACTACTCTCGAACGTCCACTTGGCCCTGGGCTTCCAGGAGGAGGATAATTACATGACTAATATAAGGAGCTGATGTGCGTAAGTGCTTGCATTGTTGAAAGCTCCTGCTTTGGGAAGCACAAAGTCACCTCTGAGCACTAACTGCCTCTTCACTACTTAAGAGTACATCAGACCAATTTCTATTTTAACTTGAAATAGAAAGCAGAAAATACTTTCTAACTCAAAATTACACCTGGTAAGGCTGAGAGACAAAATACAAAGCTCATCAGAAAATATCTATAATAACGTAATGAGGAAGGCAGCAGGTAAAAGCCAAGCAACTATTTTTCTGGGGGCTGAGAACCACTCCCAACCATCCCACCAGACAGGTGGTCCAGTGCCACTATGCTGCATTGAGAGAGAGAGACAGGAATCATGTTAGGTCACACAGCCAGCGAGTCTGACATCAGTAATTTCTCTGATTTAACCAGGGTGTTAAGGTGAAATGGGAAGCCTGCTATGCAAAGTGTAGGTTTTGTCATGGCTTGTTTACAGATGATCCCCCAAAGCCTCAGGAAGTCACATGTAGGAATTTTCACAAGTGGCTGGATCTAGAGTGTGTGGTACTGGGATCAATTGTGTGGGATTAGGCCAGGGAAATGGCTCAGAATAAGCACTTCGCTGGCAAGCACAAGGGGCTGAGTTCCATCCCTGGTTTTACAAAACAAAAGGGGGGGGGATTACTAAATCAGTGTACCAACTGGTTTGGCACATTTCTAGGTGTGGACAATGGGAAGGGCTACTTGGGTGTGAGCACTGCCATGGTCCTCCTGTTGCTTGCTACCTTTGCCGCCTTCTGCCCACCATGAACTTTTTGTCTTCCGTGATGCCTCTCCGTCGCGCCACCCTGCCTTGGAGCCAGCCAGCTCTGAACCGAATCCTCTACCAACTGTGAGCCAAAATAAACCTCTCCTCCTTTAACTTTGGATATTGGCTATTTTGTCTCAGCAATGAGAAAACTGACTAAGAGGTGTCAATGAAAAGCAATGTGAAATGACTTTGGTGGTTCTTTCCAGCACAGGGCCAAAATTTCAGTCCTAATCCAACCTGCTGTGTGGCAACAGATACCGACCATAGAAGCAATGGCACCTACTCCTGTCTTTAGGAGGCTCCTGGACTTATGGCGCATACACAGGCATTTCTGTTTCTTTACCACTCTGCCCCAACAAACTCATGGGCTTGGGCACAAAGCAAGACACTAAAGAGCCCAATTTGACCACCACTGCACAGGAAACTCACAGAAAGGCATGGAGAGAAGAACATATGGTCCAGGGAAAAAGAACAGCCCATTCTAGCCAGATGTTTATGGGAAGGAAAAGAAAGACAGGTGCACACATCCTGTCTATATTGGGAAGCCCGGCACCTGCTCCACTGAGCACTTTGAGTCAACTTGTGAATCTCATGGCCAGTCACTACATGATTTCAAAGAAGAGAATTACAAAATGGTATTTTAACAAAAGAAATCCAGCAGATTTTTCGAAGTGAATTAGAAGAGAAAGAAAGAAGCTGCAGGTAAAACAGGCAGGAAATACCATGGCCCCTTAGCAATCAGATTCCACATTCACAGATTCAGTTCTTCCTAAGTGATCCAAAAATGCTCTCATTTCTGATTTTTCTAGGGCACAGAGCTCTGAGATCAGTCTGTGCAGGCAAGCTGCAAGCCAACACTGGGCTCTACTTCCTCAGGAGCCAATTCCTCCTACAGGCCAGGGTCCTGCTCTCAGTCCCACACATCAAATGGGTTTCTGACCAAAGCTTCACCACTGTGAACCACAACTGCAGATGGACAAATACGCCAGGGATTTGGGGGAAGCCAGGACATGCTACCTTAAGAGTTCCACCGGACAGTCCTTGAGAATCTTAGGGTGTTTTGTGTTTTCCTTGCTCTGGGCATTTACACCAGGAAGGAGAAAACAGAAACAATAAAGGAGGAAACAAGACATGAGGGCATCTGAGATCATTCAGGGCTTCAGAGCTAGAGAAATGTACAGGAGAATGGAAAGGAAGGCAGCTCAGGCAAGCACTGGTCTGGGCAGAGCCCTGACTTTGTGCCCCTCTGAAGCCTGTCCAGGGCACATGAAGACTGCTCAAGATGCTACCCTTTCACTCTCTTCAGGTTGCAAGCTTGGGACATCTGGATTCCTTGGTTTCCTTGGCTCTGTCTCTTCCTTCAGATGTCTATGAAACCTCACATGTGCGCGGAAACTCTCCAGGAGTAGTCTCCAGGCAGCCTAATTCCAAGAAGTGTCTGAAGTCTGCAGTTCTCCTGCTTCTGTGTGTTTCAGTGATAGGTATCCCGTTTATATACATGTGACTGAGAGAGAGACCCTAGGGGAAAAGACTTTAGTATTTTTTCTTCTTTATGCTTGTTTTGTCTTTTACAGGCAAAGCTTAAAGGTAACAAATGTTGTATGAAATAATTAAAGCCAGATATTCACCAGAAAGGTGAGAGGCAAAGATGACCCACCAGAAGTTTGATACTTGAGACTGAGACTGAACCCTGAAAATTGTTCACAGTGACAGGCACCCTCTCCTTGCACCCTGGAGGCTCACTGGCTCCTCCCAGCAGAGGACAGGGGACCTGCTTGGTGGACATGGCTTTCAGACAATCATAAGGGGGAGCCTGGTGAGGAAAGAAAACCTTAAGCAAGGAGCAAGGAGAAAAACCATACTTAGAGGAGGAATTCTTGCATTTAAAGACTTCCTGAGTTTCAAATAGAAACAGTTGAGGGGAGGGGCCCGTCCTCTGGGTCCAAGGTGCAGGACTGTGGGCCTCTGCACCACACCTCATGTGAATGTTGAGGGCAAGTGAGTATTTAAAACTGGGCGGCATGATGGGTTAAGGTGCTCTGGGCCTCAGTGACCTCTACTGTGGCCTTTATATATTAGTTGGTGTTCCATAAATAATATTTGTATGAACTGGTGAGTCACAGTGCTACACAAATACCCCAGCATGTAGGTCCCAGGATAATTCCCACTGTACTATCAGAGAGTGCTATACTTCACATGTGTCCTACAATGTGAATGCAGGTGACCCAGAGGACTGCAGTGAGTGGGAGGCTGGCCCACCTCAGTGTCATCTGCCACGCGCTTTGGGTCATATTCACACACCCAGGATATTCCACTCCATGAGTGAGGAAAGCGAAGGCTGAATGTGTTTGGCTTCTGTGGTAGCCACAACAGCTGGGCTCTGTACTCTGCAGGTTGGCTTTCAAAGCCTCAGAGTCCCTACACCAGGTCTCACTGTTGTTTCCCTCTACTGATGAGGAACTGAGTCTAGGGAATTTCAGTAAGTGGCCCAAATTCTTAAGGTGCAATGCCAACGTTCAGCTACCACAGGAAGGATGCTGCATCCCAGCCCAGGGCTCACTGGTGCTCACCAGCAGAAAATGGGAACTGGGAAAGAGTGCACCTGGTCAGCTGTTCTTCCACAGACCTCGGGCCCCAGCAGTTATTACCATCCCCTCTGATCTTCTTGCCTGTTGCCCACAGGTCCAGCTGTTAGCCCTCTACCCTGGTCAGAGCAGTAGCCAGCTGGCTTCCCTGGCCCTATGGTGGCAGAGGAGGTCACCAGGGACCATGTACATCCCACACTTCTACCCAGGAGACAGGTGAGACATGCAATCTGTTTCTTACCTCTGGTTTTCAGCCGCTTGGATGGGCCTGGCCACAGATGTCAGCAGGAAGACAGCTTTATGAATCGCTATCAAAGGTGAGGTAATCAGCTTAATTTTCATTAATTAAAACTGACTCAGAAACCCTCTTGATGCTCAAAATCTTAAAATCATTCTTTTGCAATGTGAATTGTCACTACTTTAAAAATCCAGGGAATATAGTCCTGTTCTAGCACTGAATAATTCCAGAAAGAAGATTTTCAAAAAATGTACATTTAAGGACTAGGGCCAATCCTAAAATAGGTTCTGAGCAGGACTGCCTCTCTCTCTGCTTGCTCCAGATACCTGAAATATATACATCAAAACCGTCTGTACACAGAAACGGGGCCACTGTTGGGGGGGGGTATTATTCATAGAGCTACAAAAACTGGAGCTGTCTATAAAATACTCTGTGTAATTCTTACTGAAGGACCTAATTGGAAACATTAACGCATGATGCATCACTGTAGCAATCAAAATAGGATAAGGGGACAACTACCTTGGGAAGTAGAAGACAAAAACAATACGCATAATAAAACATAGAAAAGCCCACTGATGCAGGTATGCGCATGTGGTTCTCTGCTCTGGAGCTTGATGGGCCATGCAGCCACGCAGTTTCCTCGTGTGGTCTGTACAGAAATGCGTAAGGGTGGCGATGATAGCTATACTCTGAAGTACTCATACGAATTTCAGCATGGAGCATCCACAAAAAAGCCTGTTGGTTAACAGTTCTAATCCTTAGCACAAGATTTGACTCACCTGCCAACAACACATCCTTTTTGCACACTTTTTTTTTTTTTTCACACTTTTTGTTTAAAGAAGCAAGGAGGTGGCCAATATGATTTCTTTGTGAACTGGAACTTTAACAATCTGGTCCAAATCAATAACTTTAAACTTACATACTAATAAGTCACTGTGAGTTAATCATGCTGGACACCTGGAGAAGCCACACTGCACGAAACCACTGCCAAGTGCAGGAAGTTGTGTCCTGCACGGTGATTACTGATGTCTTCAGTAGTTTCTATGAAATGAGATTCTCCTCTGATGCATCTCCCCCAGCACAAAACACCTTGAACTATTCCATCTTAGGAAAAAAACGTCAGCTAATCGCCGATAGCTACACGTCCAAAAGCCATTCCTGTCTTTGTACATAAAGTGCATTTATTATAATGAAATACTTCAAAATTGGACAAATGAAGATGTTCTTTAAAATATGTGAAAGAAGGTTTTGAAATAGATAATAATGTTCTGACAATAAGAGCTAATAATTTCAGGGAATTTAGATGTGCTGACACAGCAAAAGAAAATCTGAACCCTTGTTGTAGTTTGAAATAATGACTTGGAATCAAGGGCTTATTTTTCTCCCCCACAAAAAAGAAAAATTAGTATCTTATTGGTTATTTGAACAAGGTTCATCCATTACAATGAATTCAATTATCTGTAAATTGTTTCACTGGGTGCTGTAACATGGTACCAGGCACCAGACATTTTTCAGGCAATAATTTTGGTATTTAATGAAACTAAACAGATTGCCTTAGTGTTGCTATGGGAATATGTATCAGATGGTGAGGGGCTGGCAGGAAACCCCACTGACAAATAGGGAGAGATTCATCAGCATTAAAAGACTGGCTGTCCTGAAAATCATTTCAATTCAGATGTTATCAGAAAATGTTCAGTTGACAATTAAGATTTTACACATCTGAAAAACTTTTTTTAATACATAAAGGTGAAAACTACAAATTTTAAAAAATGGTAAAGCATTCTGGAAAAATTCAAGTATAGTTACAATTTTAGAAAGAATCCAAGAAAAGGAACAGATGGAGTCCATGTGTCAGAGCACTTTCATTTGTTCCCAGAACCCAAAAGCTACAGGCCCTGCATCTCATCCTCCCAGGACTCCAGAGCACACAGGCTTACATTCTCTTCCTCACAGGCACAGATGAGTATGAACCTGGCTATACTGGTGTTCTGAAGGACAATTTACTATGATGGTCTATGTTTCTTAAGAAGAGTAAGAAAAAAAAAAAAAAGGTAAAATTTATTGATTAGCTGTAGAACTGATCTCTGCTTCTTTGATGTTTTCTGGAAAATATACATAACCTTTAACCCAAACCCTAAAAAATGACTTTCTCAGCCAGGGCCTTACAGGACCGCAGAAAGGGCATCTGGTTGATGCATCAATGCTGAAATGAACATTTCTCATTGGCAAATTTGGCTCTGCCTCTTCCTTTCACACTGCTCCTATAGCTCCTGGAAAGTAAGCCTGCTCAACACGGTCACACCCTGAAGCAGTCCCTGTGCTGCACTGCTGGAGTCCAGGGATCAGGGTTCCAGACTACCCCACCAGGGTTCTGTGTAAGGGGCATTTTCTCTCTGATGTCTGGTAGTGAGGGAGGCTGCTCTCCTCCCCAGCATTGGCCTAGGTGCCAACTGGGGCTTCGCAAGCGTTCTCTGGTTGACGACGGCACCATGTCCTAGCTAGGGGCAGGCAGAGCAGGGAACCTGGGTGAACATAGGTCCCTGGACTTGAGTTCCCCAGTGTGCTGTGAAGGTGGCAGCAACCAAAGCTGGATGTGCCCCTGCCCACTTCAACCTCTGTTCATTTCCAATCTCTACCACTGAGTCTCAAGAGAGCCCAGATTGCTGCATGTACCAAACTTCAGGAAGGACACACTAGTCCACAAGTCCAAGCAAGGCTGTTTCAGGGACCATGGAGGGCAGGTGTAGGGGTGGCCCCTGCTGTGGCCTGTGGTACTTCCCTGAGGATGTGTGTATTCTCACATCCTTCTCATCCACACCTCTCAGCAGGGATCAGGGGGTCCCGCCAGATGGATGTACCAAACTTCAGGAAGGACACACTAGTCCACAAGTCCAAGCAAGGCTGTTTCAGGGACCATGGAGGGCAGGTGTCGGGGTGGCCCCTGCTGTGGCCTGTGGTACTTCCCTGAGGATGTGTGTATGCTCACATCCTTCTCATCCACACCTCTCAGCAGGGCTCAGGGGGTCCCGCCAGATGGATTCCTTCTCTCTCTCATGCTCCCTTTCCTTCCT
Organism: Ctenomys sociabilis; assembly: GCA_004027165.1. NCBI lineage: Eukaryota > Metazoa > Chordata > Mammalia > Rodentia > Ctenomyidae > Ctenomys > Ctenomys sociabilis. The sequence continues at coordinate 84,207 of PVKA01001172.1, read as the reverse complement.
GTGGTATCACAGACCCCCAGCTCAACCCTAGGACACACACTCTGTCTGTCTGCCAGAGTTCTCTTCTTCCTGCACTATATCTGAGTCAGAAGAACACCACATACTTCAAAGATCCTGCTTAAATTTAGGTGTAGAAATGGATAAACCAGATTTTGCCTTCTTTGTTAGTCTGCTGCAGGGACCAGAAAAATTTCTTATGGGTTTCAGGCTAGTGCTCAGGCCGACATATAAAGTCAGGGCCAAAGGCTCTAAATAATAAATCAAATTTTCCCATGATCTCAGACAGAAGCTGCACATGAAAGGATTTTAGTATTTGAATTCCATGCCCAGGTCTTTGCTCCCACTACTTATAAATGTCCTTTGGAATCCATGTGGATGTAGCTAAAAGAAAACGTTGGTAAAAATGTTCATTCTTTTTTTGGGGGGCTCTACTCCAATTTTTTGCAGTGGTAGGGTTTGGAGTTGATACATACTAGGCATGGTGGCACATGCCTGTAGTCCCAGCACTCTGGATATTGAAGCAGGAAGATTGCTGCAAGTTCAAGATCAACCTGGACTACAAAGTGAGCTCAAGGCCAGCCTGAGCTGCATAATAAGACCTTGTCTCAAAAATCAGGCAAGTGTTCTATCACTGAGTTCATTCTTACGCAACATGTTTATATAATTTAGGATTAATAAGTATTAAGCTTCCAGTGTACCAAAACAATTAAAAGCAATGCACATACAGACATAGTCAGATGTCTTTTCTTCATTCTTTTCTCTTTTTAATACAAGCTGAACATTAGCACCAACTTGGGGTGGTGAGATTAAAGGTTTGGTCCAGTAGCTGTTCTATGTGGAAGGCACTGGAAAATGATTCTTTTCAGACAGTTATCTGTTCTAGGGAATTTGCAGTTGCACAAAACAATAACACAGAAGCAAAAGTAGTACATTTCACATTACATGGCTTTTAAAAGTAGAAAACATTTCCCTGCACCTATTTAAGGTTAAGGGGTGCTGCACATAACTGCACAAGAATAGCCCAAAGGAGATAGCCATTTCCCATTTCTTTTCATCCTTGGAGGGTCTTTCTCTCAAATCTTTCATACATTTGAGATAATATATGAAATAATAATGGCATTTTAAAATATAAAATAAGTTCCCTAATGCTCTATCTATAAATGAAGGATCAGTTTGTCCTCCCCCACTCACTTCCATCTGTTTGCCCAATCAAGCATTGTTCTCAACGTTGGAGTTTTGATACAAATCTTTGTGCTTGGTTGCTTGACCAAAGAAAACCCCTTGAGCTGAAATTACTTCCTCTGTCAATGTCTAAGTGGTTCAAGAATTATAACTTGGATTGGCACAGCAACAAAATATACTCATCACAAGCACAGAGAATCCTTTAAAAATCAGGAGTATATTGCCTGACTTGAACAATAGTTTATCATCAAATCCCACTACCAAGGTCTACTCAAACTGCATTAACTCTGTTGATATAAAAACTGGTCAGAGATCTAAAAAGAAATTCCTGAATGTCAATGAAATGACTTCTGTGTTAAGAGACACATCTAGTGTGCTTAATTAACAGAAAAGCAGAGGTGTTCAGTGCTGGATGAGCTGTGGGTGAACATGACAGACTGCTTCATAGGTTAAGTCAAATTTCAAACTGCTTTGGGGTGATAAGGATCAATGAGGCAGAAGCTGGTGCCATTCACTTAGCAAGCTGTAAGAAATGAATCTGAATTTGCACGGTGTTCTGACTTAAAAGTATTGTAGGATGACACATGCACAGCTATTTGGACAACTTAAAGTGCTTCTAGGTGATACATTTAGTTCTGCTCTCCATAGGCAAATGAACACCAGTATATTTATTCCCTTTTGCCTCAGTGAGGCTAATCAGGGAAATTCTCCCTTCTCTTCAACCCAGTGCTACTTCTACTGTCTTCAGCACAGAATGTGGTGGCACCCGAAGGCTCCTTCAGTGTCCCTGGTGACCAGCTCAACAAACACATCCTCAACCCAACTCAGTGGGTTTTCACCTTCAACACTTAACTGCACACAAACATCCGCTGCTTATTTACTTCAGCCCATGCCCTATTCTACTGTCTGCAAATTAGGCTTTTGTGGAGGGGTGTGGTGGGGCTGAGTTTCATAAATTTAATTTCTCTTTGTCAACATGATATTTGCTAGTGTGAAAGCTCAACATTAACGTATGGTTTTTCCCCCCTCATTTAATTTTGATTGACTACTTTGGGTACTCTGGATTTTCTAAGAGCTATTACTTTCTATGAGACAAGTCATTCAAAAACTTGCTGGGTTCATCATTTACGTTATAGGGTTCCAAACAACAGCAGCAGGAATATTCACTGGTTCCAACTTATACTATGTATTTCTTTTATACATTCGCAAGTCCCCTATGAGTGCAACCCAAAACTGATTTCTTCTCATGTACTGTTGCAGCTAGCAAGGAGAGATGATCAAAAGACCAAAGGAGCAATGCAAAAATGAAAATCATAGCATATGGCCAATCTTGACTCTTGCTAGCCTTTCTCTATTTGCTGCTGAACATGTTGACCTGAATTGTGTAGAAAGTAGGTGAGATGATTTGCCTTAGGTCAGAACCCAAACTTCCATTCTTTCAGCTCAATACACCTGTGCCCTTAACTGCAGGAAGTGAGCCAAACCCCCTAAGCCCACTTCAGTGAGTAAGGATGTGGTGGGCTCTGGAAATGGCCCTGACTCTGGCACATGGGAAGCCACAGGCTCTAAAGACGGACAGAGACATTGGCTCCTGGCCTCCTGAAAAGGCTCCTAGTTAGAAACATAAGAGCAAACTGTTTCCAGGTGCATCTGGAGCAACACTGCTTTGAACTGAATCCTAGATACAAGCTAGCTCTACTATGAAGCTTCAGAGAGGGACTCAGGCCACATTCAAATCATGGTGAATCAAAGGAACCCTGTTCAACAAGTGCCCAAGACATAGTTATTCTTGCTCTGGGAACTCGGTGTGGAAAAGTAGAGATAAGAGTAATGTCCCGGTCTTTCTGGATCTCCAGTTCTAAGGAGGGGGAAGTAATGTGTTTCAGTCAGACAGAGAACTATTCAGTGAATCCCTGGCCGACAGGTTGGAAGGAGGCAGGTACTCCAGGGCACTTGACAGCATGCTCTGGGACAAAACAAGCCAAATGTTTGAAAGGCACAGTCATCAGGCCTCTCTGAGAGGTGACTTAGCACAGCCCTGGGGAGGCAAGGACTGTATGAGGTAGCATGGGGACTGTGCAGGTGGAACAGTGTACCTGAGGAAGGGCAAGAGGTGACAACAAAATAGGTAAATAAAAACAAGGCAGACTTTTGTTTGCCAGAAATATTCCCTATGTGTAAGTCCATCTCATACCTAACATCTCCACTCTTGAATCTCTCAACCTTTCCTTGATTTCTGTATCAGGACTATAGTCCAAATGCAAGAGAATAATCATATTATGCTTCTGTATCTCTCCAGAAAATTTCCACACAGGTGATTAGTCATTCCTCATATCCCCTTCCAGATTCACTCAGATCCATGAACCTGATTCAGTGAACACCCACTTTCTACCCACACATAGATGGCACTAACAAAAGCCTGGGTCCTCAAGGGATCTTATGTTCTACTCTAGTCAAGCTTGTTTTGGAAAATAATCATTGTGATGCTTTATAAAATAAAAATTAAATTCCACAGTGCAATAGTATGCCTCTGAAAGGAATCTCAGTATGCTTCCTTGCTCACGGACCCCATCATGGCCAGCAATGAGCAAGACATGTGAGCTTTAGAGGCCAACCAAGCTGGGTGTGCACATGCCCTTTCCTGAGGCACTGGGAACCATCTGTGTCAGGGTCTGGGGCAGGCTGATCTGTGGAGCTCTGAGGACAGCTCAGTTCAGACTTGAATCTGAGACAACAGGGTCTGGTCGTGCAACAGGGTCTCTACCACTTCTCAGCCACACTGAAGCCCAAGACTGTTGTCTTCAATAAATGTTCACAACAGGGTTAATAGCATAGCCAAAAATCATGGGTAGAGGACATCTGCCCCATTCTAGTAACTGCCATGGAAATGACATTTGCTGAGCTTCAGTGTGCATGTGTGCTTCGTGTGCCTTTGCAGCTTTCCCTGATTCCTGGCACTCCCTCCCTCACCCCTTGCACAGCTGGCTTGATCCCTACTCTGGAGGAAACAAGGTCACAGAGAGCTGAGTGGCTTGAGTTAAATCCCACGGCCAGGAAACCCAGGGTTGGGTGTCTAGAACCTGCCCTATGACACCACCTGCCAATGCCCCATGTCATGGCAAGGAACCATTCTCATATCAACTAATCAGTGTATCAATTAATTTAAAAGCAGAAACAGGTATTATCAAGCAAATGCTTCTCCATCCTCTGTAAAACCCCTCATGGGCATCATGTAATGTGCTCAGTTCTAATGTCTCCTAGAATTTCTGGATCATGAGAACACGGCCGTGTCATTGGTTGACTGGATGTCCCCACACTGAACACAGCACCTAAGCCTGACAGTATTCAGCAAGCATCTGCTGTGACTGGGTCAGTGAATGAGGACAGCTACACAACAGGTGTGCTCTTCCTGCTGGGGGGCTCCACTGTGACAGGACTAAGGCACTGCTCGGCGCTCACAGGAAGTCTGGCTGGCACTACAGATATTTTTACTGTGTTGTGTGGCATCTGACCCTCAAAAGCAATGGGCCTCAAAATCCATACTCTATTGTTTAAACTCCTAATGCACAGCTGGGAAGATTTGCATCCAGACCACTCCTGTGTCCTTACATCTGCCCCCTAACCCTGCTGGCCTTCAGCTCCAGTCTCTGATTAAAAGCAATTCCTTGTCTCGTTTGTATCCACTGATATATTTTAAGCATAGGAGAACATCTGACACAGAACTAGATGAAATCTGCTGCTGAATTGCCCTACGTATGAAAAGATGTAGGAAAGCCCCCCCAAACACCAGGACTGACATGGTGTTAGTCACAGTCCCTCAGGGCTTAGTATCCCCAAAAGTGTTCCAACTTCTCTTTCCCTTTAAAATCTAAACAGGGACTATTTGTTCCCCTCTCCTATTCAGAGACCTTTGGAGCACATGTGCCCCCAGCATGAGTCCTGGGAGGCTCAGGTCTGTTTTCCTTGAAACTGCCTGGACCTGGCTCACTCCCCACCTAATGTGGGTGGGGAGTAACTGGTAAATCAAGACAGACTGTGTATTATTCAGAGGCCATTTGTTTTCTCTTTCCCAAAAGACTTATGAAACATGAGTGTGTTAGTTCACCATTCTAAATGCCACTTAAATACATTTTATAATGATCCTATAAAAAGGCCTACAAAGTTCCAACACCCCTTTATTTTCAAGATCCAGACTAATAAAGTCAATTGGCTGCATAGTCAGATGTTAGGCTTCTTTGTACAAAACAGCAGCGTGGGTATTTAAGCTCAGCATTTCAGGATGTACAGTGACCCATGTCCACAGAGCCTGCAAGCCCCCTCCTGACTCGTCTCCTCTTCTCTTCTCCCTCTGGCTCCTGCCAGGGCTGAGTCACAGCCTGTGCATAAGTGCAGCTGTGATTCTGAGGACAGAGTCCCAGCCTCTTATAGTTTAATGGGACAGGCCTTTGCTTTTCTCTGGGGTAGGGTCGGGAGTGAAGGGGAGTTTTAGGTGAGAATGTCCCAAGTGCTCTGCTAGGAAGAAGATAGAGATGTGCAGAGGACAGTGTATTTATTCCATGTCTGCACGAAGCAATGCCTGATATGGAAAGGTTTACAAATATGTTGGTCACAATTTGGATGCTGAGAAAAACATCCAGGAAGCACTGAGTGATTGTTAATCAGCCCCAGCTGTAGCACTTTATGGATGGCACAGTAAGAGCCTTGTTGTGTTTACCCCTCACCCTTACCTTCTGAACGAGGGGCAATGGGTCAGAGTCTCACAGAGACAATGGTACAGACACATACTCCAAGACCAGGTCTCTGTGTAAGTGGGTTTTTTTTGTGTGTGTGTGTATTTTAGTATAGGGTCTTATAGGGTGCTACTACACAGATTGGACTTGTAGTGATTCTCCTGTTTTCAGCCTTCCAAGCATTGGGATTACAGGTGTGTGCCAGCATGCCCAGTCTCAGTTACCATCTCAGCTTGACCTGGGGGCAGGGCCAGCACAGCAAGCTGGGGATTGAAACCTGGTCTACCTTAAGAAGGCACCTTAGTTTGCTGAACTATCAGGCCGGCCCTGAAAGTGGGGTTTTAAATGACAATTTAGCAAAAATGTTTTCCATGAAAATAATTTTAATTTTTTTGATCAAAACAATTCCTGATTTAATAGTTAGCTACATGGGTATAATAACTTTAATAAGAATGATGCCATACTATTTTCACAGTGCTTATTCAAATGACAGTATGGTGAAACCATCCACAAAGTGCTACAGACATGCTGAAAGAGTTGTCCCTAGTGTACAGAGAAGGAAGTCTCATAGCCATTACGGGGCATGGACCTTAAGCTGGCTTGAGAGAAAAGATGGGCAAGGACAAACCCAACCCAATAGCTCTTTCTCATATACATGATCTTTAAAACAATCAGATAACACTAGAGATTATTTCACGGGGGCAAGAGGAAAGGAAGAGAGGCAGCTGGTCTGCATGCCCAGGTAGCTGCTACAGAGGGCATGACTTTGTGATGAGCCTGAACTCCAGACCCCTCACTCCGAGGTAAATCTGAGGCTCGACATTACACAATCTGCCAACCTCTCAAATCTCTTTCCAGTGTTCTCTGTAACAGTGAAGGGAACTTTCATCCTATCAGCTAGAAAGGGTTCCTTTCTAGCTTATATTTTGAGTTTTGCACAATATTTCATTAAAATGATATATTAATAAAAAAGTTTGGAAATCACTGAAGTCAATAATCATTACATTCTCTAGCTTTGATACTTCACACTTTCTTCAATATATTCCTTTTTTTTCAGTAAGATTGGGGACTTCAGTGCTACTTAATATTAGCTTTTTAAAAGCATGAGCCTAAAAGCAGTGATCTTAATGAAGTGACACAATCAGCTGATTTAGTGGATTAACCTTTTCCTTTAAAGGCATCACAAAATTAATTGAAGATGAGGGATGGTTCACCAAAAAGTAAAGAGTTAGTAATATTTTATTGTTTTAAAGGAAACCTAAATTTCATTGTATTTATACAATCTCATTATCTGGTTGAAAGCTTTCCTAAAATATCCCTTCAGTTAAGTACAGTTACTCTCAATAATGCATGAATTTTGAAAATGGACTTCCAGGACAACAGGAATATAAAGTGTGTGGAAACCTGAATTGAAGATTATAAAAGAAGATTATAAAAGATTATAAAAGAAGTATTTATGTACCAAGGTATATGCCCTGCTTGATCCAAGTCTAAAAGGCCATGAGTTCTAAGTACAAGTATGATGAGGACCCAGTTAGTCAAGCAACTTGTGAGGGGAGGAGAAAAAGAAAGCTGGCACTCATGGTAAGAGTGAGGACTGACTCAAAGTCATGTCCACCTCTAGGAGGTGACACTGATACAGTGAGGACAGGGACACAGGCACAGGGGGGCAGTGTAGACTAAGGCTGAGAACAGGCCAGTGACCCAGGGCCATGCAGTGTGGAAGGGCAGGACCCAAAGGCCTGGGGACACTCTTGGGGTACGTCAGTGATCAGAGACCACTTGCCCTGAGAAGAGAAAAGGGGACACCATGCCTGGAAGCAAATGATAAAGCAGAAACTATGGAAAGGAAGTCAAGAATTCTGCAAAGAAGGCGAATGGTACCATCCTGGTTTGTGAAACTGAAAATCAGAAGAGGCCTCTTAAGAAATATGTCTTACAGCTCAGAGATGAAGAAGAACCCAGAAAAAGACTGCTTGGATCCGGACATATGGGACAGGGTGCTCCTGGAAAATTGCAACACACGGGACACCAAGACACATCCCAGCCAGGTGGTTCCTGCTCTTGCTGGCCACTCAGTGTAACTGAGCAAATGTGCCTACTTGGGCCTATTCTAAATGTTGAATGAGACGGAATCAGAAAGGAAACAATGGTCTTGGGCAGGAAACACCTTGTTTCCTCAGGTGGAGAGGGAGAGTGGGTAAGATTCAGCAAGCAGCGGGAAAGAATGGTACCTATTGCCCAGGCACAAATATGATGGATATGGTTGACCATTCACACAGAGGGGTGAATTTGATGTTCAGGGACATTCATTCCATTTTGTCCTACTTTCACAGGAAGCAGACGGTAGGGACTTGGGGTTGACTCTTGCTAGCATTCTGTGGTCTCCTAAAAGCTGCCTTTCTCAGGATTAAGATGTTTCAAAGTAAGGATGGGGAGATGAGAAAAATCTCCCCAGCAGTCCTGCAGGGGTCACAATGGGATGGACAAATATCATGTCTTGCACCTAATCCCTCTGCCTACTGCCACTGCACACAGAAGACAGGAGTAATAGGACTGTTCATTAAATTATTATGACAAAGACACCACTGCTGTCAAGTACCCTCCCCTAGAAAACCATAGTGAAACACAACCAACATCCAATAAAGCATCAGTAACTGTGATATAAGAGAATGTCTTTTTTTTTTTTTTTTCTCAGAACCAGAGATTGAAATCAGGCCCTTGCTTTTGCCAGGCAAGCGCTTATTCTACTGAGCTATCTCTCCTGCCAAGAATCTCTTGTTAAAAGTCATCAATCTACAAGGTGCGATGGAAATGCAGCTCAGGCTCATGGTACCCATGTTCATGAATTTACCTTGATCCATGATTCTGGAACAGTGGGACACATTTATATTTGTGCAGGAAAGGTAGCCATAGTCATGTTTGCTACTGGTGGCAGCATTTGCAAGCAAAAACAAAATTTTGCTAAATGTTTCTGTTGGTAAACTGTATTATTTGCAAATAAAAGCATTCATGAACAGACATATCACTGTATATGGTGAATGTTTAAATTTTTAAAATGTATTACAATAATCAGGTGTGGGCACATGCCTATAATCTTAGCACTCGAGAGGCTAGGCAGGATTGTCCCAAGTTCAAGGTCAGCTTGGATCACAGAGTTCAAGGCAAGTACAAATTGTGGGGAGACTGACCCAAAACATCTCTCTTCAGACTACTGCCTCTTGTTTTGAACACATGGATCCTATCATCCTCGACACTTTCTGAAGCACTTCTGAAGTCTTCTAAGTGTCTTCAAGAAAACTGACTAAAATACAGTGAACGCTGATGTTGAGGGTCATTCAGTATAAAGGTAGGCTTGTAACAACATCAGTGTGTCTTCACCCACCTTATTCACTGCATAGGGTGCTCTGTGTCTTCTGGCTCTTCCCAGAAGTCAACATGACCATGAAAGGGGAGTATTCTAAATCAGTCTGGGACATTTAGGCAGCCACAACAGAACAACTAGACTCTCATGAAAGAGAACTTCCAGACCTGCTTCGGAAAATGGCAAGAACAAGGGGAAAAGTGTGTTAGAAGTGAGGAGGTATATTTTAAGGGAAAGTAATGGCAATGTATCTTTTACTGCATTAATTTTTAAAAATTTACACATTCAACTTATTTTTTACAATACCTCATATTCCCTTTTTACCTTGCTTTTATCTATAGCCATAAGAAAATAATTCTAATTTAAAAGCCATTTATTCATTCCCTTATATAATGTAAAAAGCACACATTTACAGAAAAAAAATTTTCACGAAACAGCCCAAATAGTGTTTCTTTAAAAACATACATGTATAATACAGATGACATAGGTCACAGAAAATTTCTCAATCTTGAAGAATTCGCAGGAGGGCTGGGGATAGGGCTCATTCCGAGAGGTCTTGTTCAGTTTGATCCCCAGCAACAAGAAAAAAAAAAAAGCAAACAAAACTCACAAAAATAAAACCAGAAGTTCTCTTTACTGAGGAAAGCATGAGATGATTGAAAGTCAAATCATACAAAAATCAGAGATAAGGCTCTCTTACTCCAAAACAGAGGCTTAGTAAGGGTTGGCAGAAAGAGACCCTACACAAAGCTAATCAAGTTTCAAATCGAGGTGTTCACTTTGAAGCCATACAGTAATCCATGGATGAAGAAATACACTCAGAGGGGCAATGCTGAGCAGGGTTTGAGCTCATGCAGAACCCCTTCCTCATGGATTACAGGTGAACACATTGGAGCAGGGCCAGACTAGGGGTCCAGAAGCACTCTAGTCTGTGGTCAGCCCTGCTGCCTTTACACCCAGATTAGCCAACACTGTTACTTTTATTCTCCTTTTTCTTATAGTTCAGAGAAAGATTTCCTACTAGATTATAGAGAAGAAGATCCTAGATGAAACTTACTTTTGCTTGGAACCAAAACAAATGTCAAACAATTCAAAAAAAGTCAGACAAAGGACCAAGAGTGCAATTCAGGTATTAAGGAAGCTCAGTCAACAAAATAAGGAAGAGTTTAAACAAATTAACACTGAATTTTTGAATTTTCTATCACTAACATACATGATTTTTAATTTGCATCTAAAGGCCAAATATAAAGTACTGAATATATCCAGAAATGTTTGATTTGTTTTTTTTTAAACTAGGAGTAAGTACTAAATTTAGCAGATGAACATAATCTCCATACAATGGCTAGGCTCACCTAGAGCAGGCTACTACACAAGGAGAAATGTGATTATTTTTCTGTTGCTAAACACGGAAATATCTGTGTATGTTCTTTCAGAAGGTGTGGGTGTTCACGTATACCTGCTCCACTTACTAATAATACAGGATAGTTTTCCTGCTGAGCTTCTCTGGGTCTGGGCTATGAGAGGAGTCCTTCAGGCATCACCTCAAGTCTCCCCAGGCTCTCGATACAACTTGCAGCTCTGGGCCCACAGCAAAACTTCGGTCATGCTGTGCGGTCCATACAGTACTGGTACACTGACGTCACTTGGGCCTAACCCACGCAGCATGCCTCCAGACCCTCCACCATCAGGGAAGACAGCACTGCACTGCCACCGTTTGCACAGACAGGAAACACACAAGTGTACCAGGCTATGAGCCTGAATCAAACTTACTTCTGCTCAATTCTGACACAAATGGTCTTTCCACAAGGCAACTGCATTGCCCTTCACACTCTCCTTGCATGCACAGTTCCATGCAAATGAAAATAGCTAGCATGCAGGCCTGAATACATCTACACTTCCGCTTTACTTTCCATCCAAATGTTCATGTTTTACTATTTGCCAATAGTATGGTGTATGCCCAACAGCACTGGCACAAAGCCTTGATTAATTAAAATAGAACACCAAACTCTACTCCACAGAACAACTATCTTCACATTTCAAACATTTATTTAAAACCAAAATCATTACTGCACCTAAAATAATATATTCCACCCAGCAAATATAGCCACACATCTCCTATTGACTCTTCTGGTCAGATTGTGCACTTCCTGTCCCCTGGGCACATCTGGCATTTCCCTTTGATTAACTGAAATGTTCATTTTGCTCTAACCTTCCACTCTTTCTATCCATTCTTCCAAATTGGTCAATTACCTGTAGTGAGTCAACCCACAGAAGAACTCTAGTCTCTGCTCTAAAAGGTCACACCTGTTCTCAGGATAATTTTACCATCAGTTGCATTTTGGTTACAAGCATTTGTCATTATGTTTACTTATTCATCACTAAGTCCAGCAAAAGTCATTTAAAAGCCAGTAATGGTCTCCAAGCATCACAAGATGAACAGAAGGGTCCCACTCCCAGTCTGCACCAATCCCTCAGATGGAACCCAACACATGTACCCCCTCTAACAGGCCCCTTCTTCCCTCTCAAGGCTGACATTTCTTGGTGAGCCTTAGCTATCAGATAATTATTTCTATGACACATGGCTGGATGCCAGTGATTTCTACTGGCCCACTGGTCCAGCTCTAGGTACCTCTAACAATCTTGTAAGTCCCTTCATTATACTTAGCCTCCTTCCCTAGTTTTTTCACTTTCTTAAACAATCTCTACATCAATCACCTGCTCATGGTTCAACTTGCCCCCATCATGTCCAGAATTTCATCGGCTGCTCTATAGTTGATCTCATATCCTGGGAAGGCCAGTTAGAAATACACAATTACAGAACTGGGCCTAAATTTCACCCATTCCCACTCTACTATTTGGGGGCAGATCTGCCATTGTTTGGATACCATCCCAGGAACTCTTACCACCTCGCTGAAGTGGCTCCATGAGAAACAAGTCTTCTCTGCTGAAGGCACTTTGATCCTGGCTGACCTTGCCTCAGTGACTGGCCACTAACAAGGACAGCTGTCCTCTACAACACCATCACCTGGAGAGATGCTGATGGCAGAAGGAGCCATGTGCAATGTCAGGAGAAGTGAGTGTTGCCTCTGTCCCTAGCTTATGTCTGTCATAACCTGGAAGGTCGGAAAATCAAAGGAAGAAATCTGTCCCATCCTTGGCACCTGCTGACACCAACAATGTGATGCTATGGTATGTGCTATGCACTGTGGCTCTTTTCTAGTAAATGACCTAAAAATGAACCTTTTAAAAATACTTAATCCTTTTCCACATGTAGAACATTATAAAGCCAGCATTTCAGCTTTGTTACAACAGTTGCCATCTGACCCATTGCCCCATTAAAATCTTAATGTACAATATTTCAGTGGTTTCTGGAAAATCTCTTATGTCTATGTACAAACACAAGTATACTCCAATCCTATATATAAAACTGTTTATGTGGCAGCAGCCCCCACCCTGTTAGTGCAGACAATGTTAACTACAGGGTGGTGGCCCATCCTTTAGTCCCGACCAACATCAGGCCCCAGATCTGTGTTCCCAGATATATGTTCAAATTGGCCAATAGTGAAGACATACAGTCTTGTGTGAAGGCAGTGGGCAAACCCAAGGGGCCTAAATGCACAGGCCTAGGACAGCTTTCTACCCTGATTTATTGGCATAGTCCTGCCTGGGTTGAGGGTATATGTGGTGCCATTCCCAGCAGCACCTATTTTAACCTTCAGAAGAGTGTTTAAGTTCCATAGATAAACTACTCTCCCCATTGGACATTTTTAAAAGACCACCTGTATATGTATCGGTAACTATAGTACTTTAAAGAAATGAACGCATTTGTGGACTGCTGTAAGTAAATGACATTTTGTATTCTTTGTAAGCAAGTTGTCTTACACAAGCTTATGAAATTGGCTTCTTCCCTAGGAAACCACTACAAGCACTTTATTTCATAGAAATGGTCACTACTGTGTCTCACAACAGAGTTCAAGGCTGCACTGACCTTGCACCATCCTTTCACAATGGGCTCAAGAGCTGCTTACCACCAAAGCCGGGGATAGGGAGCAACCAGCTTGTGTTCACCTCATGATAGTTATTACTCTCATAAACCTCCGCTCTAATCTCCAGAATGTAGACTGGAACAATGCTGAGAATTTTTTTTTTCTTTTACTCGCTTTGGATGAAAGCCTTTCCAAACTGATGCAATGTATTAAGCTCATGGTTATCACATGAAAGCTGAGAAATAACACAATAACTAGATCTACTTTACCAAATTTATAAATTCATGGATAACTACTGAACAGAAGGAATTAAACACTGGGGAAAGACTAAGTTAGAAACCAAGCACTATCATGCTAACATGCCAAGTTTGAGGAAAGTAATCACTTCAGTAAAAACGTGGAAGCTCTTCGGATATGTTAATTGTTTTCCTAGTTTCCAGTTTTTCTCACATAACTGAAATGCAGAATCTAAGAGGATCCGATGAAAACACAAAGAAAATCCCACCATACTTTGTAAACTGACTGTGCAGAATCACATGTGACATATAAAATAGAAACACATTAAGGAGTTGTTTTGCTGTCACATAAAAAAGAAATACATAAAATAGAAAAAATTACATTGGATAAATTGAAGTTTCTTACAAGTCTGCAATTCTGTGAATGGTTGACAATTGTAATTTTTCTCAAGAAGGGTACAGGAATAAGTTGTCCAATCTTTAAGTAAGAATGATGAGAAGACACAATCAGCATAACAAGGATGTAGAATGATAGTCATGATTGCTAGGAAGCAGATCAAAATCAAAATCAAGGTCAAAATCAAATAAGCACTCAATAGCAGTCTGATGTAAGCACCTTCTGTGAGTGAAGTAAAATTTAGCGTGGACAATGTACTGGGGTGATTATGTCCCCTCTTCACTTACCACACTTCTGCATTGTTTCTCTGTATTTATTTCCAGGACAATGAAACTGAAAAAAGGAGACAAGCAGCCTTAATAATTCCTTATGCAAAAAAATTGAATTAAGCTTCTCCAAGACACTTAAGGTCCAACATTTTATTGCTATTGAACATAATCAAATAAAATCAAAGGAAATGTTCATCAAACACCTGAGACCGAGAACACAGGTCAGATCTTAAGATTGTCTTTAAGATTTAGATACTGATTTCCCCAGAATCTTGCCATTCAGTTAAAAAAGGCAAGATGCTACAAGATAAACATTATATAACAGTCAAAAATTATAAAGTGAGGAGCTGGCAAGATAACTCAGTGGTCTAAGTGCCTGCCTGGCAAGTGTAACAACCTGAGTTCGATCCCCAGTACTGTATACTGTGCTGGAACCGAAAAATAATAAAATGCTATGGGAATTAGGGGAAGAGAAAGAGCCAGGATGTTTGAGAGGTCAAGCAACTCTCAGAGGGCATAAGATTTCAGTCTACTCTTGAGAGACATACAGAAATCACTTTATTGTGTATAGAGGCAAACACACAGAAGATAGACCTTAAGTAGAGTGAATTTCCTTGAGGTATTCAAGACACAGAAAGAAAAATAATCAAGTCATTCAAAGGACAACATATTAGCTTCCTTTTTTTTTTTTTTTTTTGAGACAGGGTCTCACTATGCAGTTCAGGCTGGCCTTAAGCTCACTTTGTAGCTCAGGCTGGTCTTGAACTCACAACAATCCTGCTGCCTCAGCCTCCCGAGTGCTGGGATTACAGGCATGCGCCACCACACCCGGCTCCATATTAGCTTCTAACTGGAGAAAAAAAAAGGTGTACAGTAGCTATGTGAAACAGTAAGACTCTTCAGAGGAGATGCAAATGAGTTTATATTTATATTGGAATATAATTTGAATTCATATCAAAGGCTCTGATATGACAGCAATATAAATGTGCATCAAATACGGGCTACGTGAGATACATACAGGATTGGGGTCCCAGGAACTCTCTAATCTTCCACTTTGGCCAGACTCAGTTTGGGTAAAAGGAGAAGAGCAAACAAAAACAAGGAGAAAGGGAAACAAAAGAGTGGAGGGTGTGTTTCTACTTCATTGCATAATAGGAAGGAGGCACCATCTTCACTCAGATGCCCAGAACTCCCACTAACCCAGCCATGGAAGCCATAAAGTTTAGCCTTCAGCCACAGCAAAAAGCAGTTTGGAAAGCTAAGAATAGGGAACTGTGTGTGGCAGACACTAAGTAAATATACTGGAGACACAGCTTAAGACTCTGTCCTGTAGAACAATGCTGTAAGGTGTCCCCAAGTGAGAACTAGCAGAACCTTCTTCTTCAGCTCTACTTGGCACCCTAAAATCAAATGAATATTGTAAATATTATTTAGTTTTACATCTAAGTCAATACTATAAATAATATTTAGTTTTCATATCCAAATGACTTGCAATTAAGTACATCAAAGCAACCACAGAGAAAATTTTATTGTAAAGGTGGCATATAAAAATATTTACATATCATGACTGTGGTCAACAATGCAATGCACCCCTCTATGGCCCTAGTCTTCTGTTTGCTTGGGTGTAAAAGCCAGGCTAGTTAGTCATCACTTTTAGCCTCTGCCACTGCACTAAGTTACTAATTGCACCATAGACTGTCTTCCATAAGGTATGGCTTCTGAACAATTCATACATTCTTTTTCACTGAATATCTCATGTTCAACCACTCCACTTAAACACAGATATACCCAGGGTCAGTGATCTGGCTGAAAAAAGTAACTCCATCCCCACAGACAGTGGGAAGAGACACAGTTGATCCTCTGGGTTCTAAGCCTAGTTGGGACACTCTGTAGCTAGGTAATTAAGATAATTTCACTAAGCTTCAGTTTCTTCATTTGTGAAAAGAAGCTGAGAACAACACTTCCATCCTGGGGCAGCACTGACATTTGCAGATAAGTAGAACTCGGTTCTTTTCGATGACTGGTACAAAAGAATTTAACCCATGTCACCCAATGACAAAGGGGACTCATAATTTGTTCACCAAAAAGCTATAAAGAACCCTGGCATCTCTTGTTACCTTTGTTTCATACACCCAAAGTACTCTCACTAAAATGAAAAGAACAGTTCCAGCTTGGCACCATGAAACCTGTCAGGCAGCACCATTCTGCAAAGAGAACTGAGAACTGTCCACATTGCCAGTGATGTCACTGTCTCAGAGCAGAGTGAAGTGTTGGGAACTGGAACATGAATTCAGATGGGAAACACAGAGTCTGGACAGACAAATGGAAGCATCTACATTTTTCTTTTAAAGGAACTAAATTAAGTTCCTCACTTGAAGGACTTCAACCCCCCTTTAGAGGCACAGTAGCACTGATTTTAATACAATTTCATCTTCTTCCAAAAAAATCAGAGTAATGTTAATGCCCATGACCACTTTCAGATTTCTAGGCTAAAGGCTTCAGGAAAGTTTATGTTGCTAAGAGAACATACATAGGCACTGCCTCACCAACGCTTTCCAAACACTACCCGGTCTATGAAAAGTACCAACTCAGTCCAAACAGAAAAGAGCATAATGCATCATGTCTTAAAGCAAAATATCTGTTTGTATAGCTATGATGTAGCTGCAAAGTACATCCCTCAGCCTGGTGCCTGGTGTTTATTGATGTCAATAGATCATCAGTGCCTTGGACATGGCTCTGCCTGAGGAATGTAGTTTGTTCCCCAACTCAGCTAAAGATGACTTTTACCCCAGGACTTGCTTGCTTTAACTGCCCCAATAGTAGCTTCCACTGGAAACTCCCTCACAGCTTGCTAGGAAAAACTTTATGAATATTTTTTTAACTGGGAAAAACTAGATAGGTAAACTTTTTACCCCCAATATGTTAAGCAGTATTATCTTGTTTGGCCCTCTTCTGTTAAGCAGTTCATTTTAACTTAAACTATAATGATCATAATCATCAATCAAAATAAAGAATTTTTCCTACTTCTTGGGAACTTTGGCATCTGAAGTCCTCCTGTGTTCTCTTCAGTCACAAGTAAGAACAAGCTCTCTTTAGAAGGAGTGGGGGAAAGAGATTCATCAATGTATGTAAGTAGAATGGTTTGGACAACTGTACTGTGCATTTCTGCTGGCCTATGGAAAGAAGCAGTTAATCCTTTTTTTTTTTTTCATCTCCTTTTTCAATTCTTGGTACTTTTTATATTTTCCTATACATTTCTTTCTTCAATATGAATAACTGGTTGGTAGACAACACTATGTATTATAACAAATACTGTGACATTCACATTACTTTGTTAAGTGAAATTCTGTATCACTTGTAATTTTTTGTTTTAATTCTGATTCATACTATCTTGAAAAATAATTATTATTAATTTTTTTTTTAAATGAAAGGAAAACACAGGACTCAGGCCATAGTGCAAATGCTGAGAGGTGACAGTCCCAAGCAGCTAGACAGAGTGAAACAGTACCTACCAGATCCCAGAGGATCCCTGCTGATAAACTCTGTGATCTGGGTTGTATGCAGGATCCCCTTCAGGGTGGCTCTGGTCAAGAGCATGGTTAGGGCCTGGAATCAACCAGATTTATATCCTCCATTCCTGCTCTATCCCTGCTACAGCACAAGGTAGGGTGCTCAGACTTTGTACAATGGGTTTCTGAAGCCCCCAAGTGACCCCAATCTGAGCTTGAGTTTGGAAACATGATGGCCCTCTCTCTCTCTTTTCTCACTGATAAATGGATTTGCTGAAAACCACCTTGCAAGTCTAGAGGGAAAGGACCAATGAAAAGGACTGGCTCACAGGCAACAAAAATGTCATCATTATCTTCTTTTAAATCAAAGGCCTAAATGAAAGAGAATAAGCAAAACTAAATGATGTATAGCTGGCACAGGCTGGGACAAAAATGCATAGTGTCAAAATAGGCCTCTGGCTACAGGACAGACCCTAAAGATCAACCACTGAAATGAGGTGGTGACCTGCCCCAGCAGGGACATGTGACTCTCCACAGGGCAATGCTGCTGCTTCATCCTGACAAATGACAGCATGGGAAGCAGGAACACTGATCCTTTAGGCCCCACTCAGACTCCAATCCCCACACAGCTCTCCCAGGGGACTAGAGGGGGAATTCTCCTAATTGACGCCAGCTGCTGGAAAGGAAGCAAAGTGCTGACCTTAAACTTGGCCACTAGTCTACTCTCACATCCAGGAATGAAGCCAGAGGGTGCTCTTGGCACCGTTTGCATGCAGCAGCCCAGCACTGAGGGAGGGAATCCTCTGCTGAGCTAGGGAGGGCAAATCCCCCCTTGCAGGAAATACACAGCCATGAGATTAGCAGTGGGTTCAGCTGACACAGCCTGTCCCCAGCCCAGACTGCAGAAAGACAGAGCTCAGTGTCTCTGTTCCTACCCAAAGCTCCAGCTCTGAATGCATTTCCCAAGAGCATAGCATTCCCTGCTAGGTCCAAGGACACACTAGAGAAAGGGAGAACTCCCAGGAGAAAGCCCCCATCTTGGATCCCTGTATAGATCTCTCCCCATGCTGAGGGCTCTTGCTTAGTTGAATACAAACTCAGATGTTTCAAAATCAACTTTAACAATCATTTTTTTAAACGCTTGGTGATGAAAACTGGATCCAAGCCCTACCTGTCAAAGTTACCTCGGTTTCCTTGGCTGAGTGGAAAGGGTTGATCAGCCTCCCTCCTTGAGAGCCCTTCCCTGCTTCTCTGCTCTTCTCAGGCAGTACTCTGTCTCCACTGCTCTACAGGCCCTGGCCTTTGACTTCAGCCTCCCTCCCCACCCTCTACTACTCTGTATATGTCCTTGGAAAGTCCTTCATTCCGCAGGGAGCCTCCAGAGACTGTCACTTCCTAAAAAGTACGAGTGTCTTCAATATATTTTTGTCTCCCATATTCCTTCCTGGCTTTTTCACACAGCAAAATTTTAATCATCACATATGATCCAGTTCAAATCTCACATAATCTGTCCAGAAATTCTTTTCCCTCTGCTTTCTTTCCTCTGAGTGCACAGGCCAGGAGTTAGGCCCCTCCACCTGCAGTCTTAGTGAGCCACATGGGTCTCATCTGCTGATGCATCAGTGCCCAGCACTTGCCTCCAGTCAAGAACAGCATCACACACATCTCATCATCCATAACCCTAACCTGCTACATAAGCTCCAGACCCATAAGACAGGTAGGATTCTAGCTATTTTATCTTTTTTTTTTTTTTTTTTAATTCAAAGATGCAATGTAAGGAGCCAGGGAGATGGCTCAGTGGAAAAAGTGCTTCCCTGGCAAGCACAAGGGCCTGAGTTCAATCCCCAGTTCCGCCAGGAAAAAAAGAAAAAGATAGAATATAATAATCAATACACATTATCAGGGAAACCTTAGCCATTTACAAGTCAGAAAACATTTTTGGCATTAAACAAGGTAAATTCATTTAGATACTTGATTTACTTGAGTAAGTCTAGATTATACCCTTTAATTTAATAAATAGTTAGATGTACATTTCTTCAGACAAACATCTGTTTGCATTCTTGCTGTTACATTCTAAGCCTTGGAGGCCAGAGAGCAGGTCTTATTCCTGCATTTATAACTCAAGCCTTCTGCACCTGTAAACATCCAACACATCTACCAAACTGACTTATAAAAGTGAGCAGCTATACTTTATAATGTGGCAACACCCTTTTTAGTGTTCCATTTGTATGTTTGCAAAGGAACAGAGATAAATCCAACTCAGTTTTCAGGAACAAATCAAGAGGGGGAAAAATTATTTTTCATGAAATATCTCAATGAAGAAATACACCTGATGAACTACAATCTCAGTTACAGTGACTGTCTAATGGGGCACCATGGCCCTGTAGCTTCAGGCCCTGTCTGGATTAGGGACCACCAGGGACTACCATGCTGTCTTCCCACCCTCTCCTCGGTGACAGAAAGGCCACACTGCTCACCAGAAGTGGAGTAGGAAGGGCAGGGAGCCAGGCAAGAGACCAGGCAGCTTCCTTATCCTGTCTTTTCAGAATTTTAAGGGGAAAACAACCCAAACAGCACAGCACGTGCTGCTGTCTGGGCATGGGAAGAGGAGAAGCTTTGTCCAGGCAGACAGACGCTAAAGAAAGCTAAGGGGATAAAGCAGCCCCACCGTTCCAACTGCTAGCATGTTCATTTCCAAGCTGGTCTCAGACATGGGGAAACCAGGGTATGTGCCAACAGAACTCTCCCCAAATCACTAGTAAATAAACACTTACAGGGGTGAACTATGAGAGAGCAATGGGCAAAACCCTATGTAATTATAAAGGAAAGGCCATTTTGTTTTCAGAGCTTAGAAATCAAACATACTCAAAGTTAAAAGTGGTTGGCCAGTTTCAACCTCAACCCATTGGCCTCAGCATCTCAGGAATGGGGCTGATCTATCTATACTTTCACTTGAGAACCACCATGAGGTCGGTGTCAGGGTTCTGGACCCATGGTTCTTCTCTGGTTCTCACTTGTAACTTGAGTATTTTCCTTGATCAATCCTTTCTCTTTTTACCCCTTCTATTCATTTTTTTTCCTTTTAAGCTGTTTTTATATTCTCTTTCTCAAGTGTGAAATTATTCTTCTTCTTTTTTTTAATCTTTTATTTATCTAGTACAGGGACTTGCTACATAGCTTGGACTCATAGTGATCCTCCTGTCTCAGGCTCTCCATAGCTGGGATTATAAGAGTGTGCCAGCAGGCCTGGTTTTAGTGGCCAGCACCGCATGCCCAGGGGTAGGGCGGGCTCAGCATGTGGTGTTAGGAATCGAACCCAAGTCCTTGCACTTGGTAGGCAGTGTTTAGACTGTGGACTTATCTCCTAGCCCTCAAGTGTGGAATTCCTAATATGCTGAAGATTTTTTAAGTATGAACACTAGGTTTTTTTACTGCATAGACTAGTATTAGTAATAAAGCACAACTTTACTAATTCAGTGATATGAAAAATAAATTTTATATTTAAAAATAAATATCCTGTTGACTCAGCTGTTCAGATAATAAGAAATCTCAGAACACAACTACACATGACAAAATGTTACTGATAAATTATTAGACATACAGGCTGACAATCCCTTATCCAAAAGTCTTCGCATCCAAATGCTTCTGATTTTGAGGTGTTTCAGGTGAAGGGATGTTTGCATAGACTGCCAATTAAGGATCCCTAGCCCAAAAGTCAGAAATCCAATATGCTCTGAATCTTTTGGAGGGACAGCCTATGCGCCATTGTGAGCATTTCATGTACTAGATTTCAGGTTCTTACACAGAAACTCCATCTCTAAACACAAAGTAAGTGATTTTCTCTCGTCAGTCTGCATTGCTTTCCTTTTGCAATCCCCTCACATTTCAGTTTTTGCTCTGTAACCATGAGTTATAATATAACTAAATTTAGGGCCGGGGAGATAGCTAAGTAGTCTAAGTACCTGCCTGGCAAGTGCAAGGGCTCAAGTTTGATCCCCTATACCACATGCTGTGCTGGCTCCAGAACCAGACATGGTGGCACATGCTTTTAATCCCAGCTGTGGAGGCTGAGACAAAAGGATCACTATGAGTAGGACCTGTGTAGTGAGACCCTATATCCAATAAATAAAAGGGGGGAAAAAAGAATACAGTATTTAACCTGGCTGCCAGTTCTGAATGCTTGATCTCCCCAAATCCCTCATTGAGATCTGACCCCCATCTGAAGTGGATGGTGGAGAGCTGTGGGCAGTGGCAGATCGTAGGGTGGGGCTTGGCACCCTGTGCATGGGTCTCTGCCCTGCTGAAGAGGTCCAGGGAGAGGCCTGTGCTCCCTCCCCATGTGGAGCACAGGGCATGGTGCCCTCAGACCCAGGGCAGCCCTGCAGAGCCTGGCATGTGTCTGCACCTTGGCCTGCACTCCCCAGCCTCCAAATTGTTTGAAACACATTTCTGCTTTCATTGTAACCCAATTTATGGGATTTTGTTACAGCAGCCTGACCAAACAAAGACACTGGATTTCTACTGAATTAAACATAAAAATATCTTCTCCCTTCCATTCTAATGCTAAAATTGTTTTTTTCTTTTCCCTCTACAACTTCTATGTTTTACAAAACTCTTTGTTCCTAGGAAAATAGGCAGTGGCCCTCCTTAGGACTCCACTCCATCAGGAGATGTCAAGACCCCAAAGAGAGAAGACTTCCTGTTCCTTTCCAATAAAAATAAAACAGCTGACTTCTATATACACAGACAACTTCTTTGCCATAGAAATGTTAAGGACATTTCAATCAAGAAAGTTGTAGTATGAAACTGAAGACAGTTTTTCTTTCTCCTAAGAATCATATTCAAATAGATGTGTGAAGACCAATAACATTTTAAGTACATGAAGACTGAGAAAAATCACTCACTTGCATGTATCAGTACTGTTAAATGTACCTTTTCTTTCACAAAGAAAAATATTATGTATCTAATTTTTTCCTTTACCAAAAAGAAAATATGTAAGGGCGAATAAATATATTTACCTTCTGTAAAACTAAAGTCTGCAAGTTTAGCAAAGTCCTCAAAGGGTGGATCCAAACTGCTCAGTAACAGATGCTCTATTTCCTGGTAAGATGGCATTTTGCACACAACATGCATCTGTCCACCAGAAGTAACAGGAAGAGAGCATTCTTTAAAAAAAAAGCTCAGCCCCTGGCCACAAACTGCCACAGGAATCAGAGCGATCTGCTCTTCCTATGGGGCAGTGGCTGTCAGGTGTGTGCATCCCGCCAGCTGAGCCCAGGCAGGGCAGTCTGCAGAGCTGAGCACTGCACCCTGACATCTCCAGGACATGGTGACCACCAGAATGGGGATCATGCAGCAAGGATTGTGGTGCTAAGCTGGTCTCTGCCTCAACCCAGGCCAAGCTTGCAGCTAACTGGTGCCCTTGTGGATGACCTGTGAGCTCCATGACAGGTACTGTCACAACTGGTAAGCTATGCCACGTCTTAGTTCCAGCAGGCTGGCTCCGCCGCTTCTAAGCAGCACACACGTTGTAGAGCATGACCTCCTGAAGACACTTTAGAGTGGAGAATTACCATGTTCTACAGAGCAGCAACATCCCAGTACTTCTGTGTGGAGACTCTGCGGTAAGCAAGTATGATGAGTACAGTGTCTCAGGACTTCCTGTGAGCCCGGAGCACTGACAACTGGATGGCCGTGCAGGGTGCAGCACTCACCTGTGACAGGTGCATCGATGTCCAGCAAGTTCTTCTCCTGTCGCAGAATCGAAGCACCCTCTGTTATTATCCTCAATGCCACACTCTCTTCCAGCCGGCCCTCCTTCATGAGATGTGCTTTTAGGATATCCACCCGAGGTTTCCCATCATTGTCAAACACTTCCTTTGCTGTGAGCCGGTGACTTGGAGGAAATGGAACAGCTGCAAGAGAAAAAAGCCACATGGGTTCATTAAGCAAATATCAACAACCAAAGATTCAATCACAACCAGCAAATACTGGGACTTCTGCCTAACCCTCTAACAACGTATTGAGAAGTCCCCTCACACTGAAGTACGATCAAGGTTTCAGGTAATTACAGATGGCCTCTCCCTTTCGTTCAAGAGAAAGGTGATTGCTGAGAGGTAATTTAGAGCTTGTATCCATTCAACAATATCTTAGGAATTTGGAAAATTCTGAGTATTTTTTTAAGAAGAAAGTTTTCTGCTAGGCAAAATCAATTCCACAAAAAAAGGTCTCAACAACCAACCATGAGCCCCAAGAGCCAAATCAGGTGGCTCCAGACTTCCCCAGCAGTTCTGAGGGAATGGGAAAGGTGTCCCAACCAGATGGATCACTACAACCCAAGTTCCATCTCTGAGCTACTGATCCTTTCTCCGACAGAAAAAGGCACACTTACACTAGCACTGAAGAAAATACAGGGTATTTGTGTATGTGAAAGTGCAGGTTCTTGCACAGAAGGGGCACTGTGGACAGCAATGGGACAGTATGCACCAGGAAGGAGACAGGTATCAGAGAACCAGGGCCAACTCAGCATTCACCCCTCAGGCTCAGCACCCACCACCTTCTCTTCCACACACCGTGTCCATCTGCAGCAGCCAGTACTGCACACTCAGGCAGTGCAGCCAGAGTGTCTTCCCTTTACCCTTGCCAAAAGCCAAGACAGCAGCACAAGGTTAACCTTCTGGTAACAGCAGAGAACCACTTAAAACCTTATTACTTCTCCAGTTCATACAAAGGTACATTCACTAGACAAATACTCCAACCTGCTAGCTTCACCGGGTGTCACACATCCACACAGTCCCATGGACCTGTCCCGCACCACAGGTTAAAGGCACCCCTTCGGAGAGCCCTCTTCCTGTAACACTCAAAACCAAGGAAAAAGGTGGCCCCCACTCTGAAAAGGGTCTCTAAAGAAGCAGGACTAAAGTAGGCACACATCAAGCCATCAGAGATAGGCCAAGAGCTGTTGTGAGAGCAACAGCATAGATCTGTTATCCAACTGAAACTATACTTTTTAAAGATCAGGAAGTGGTGTGACATTTCCCAAGGACCCAACTACAGCTGTTTACCTAACAAGGTCAAACACAAGTGTCAGGGACAAACTCCACCTGCCCTTTGACCTCAGGCAAGTTAAATAACCTTCTCTGGCTCTAGTTCCTCACTGTGACGTGGAAAATGTGTCTGTCCAGAGGACTGTTATAACTAAACAGTAATTGGAGCAGCTAACAATTACAGGGCACTTATTTTACACGAGGAAGCCAGCAAAGCTCTATAATGAGAAACCCCACCTCCTGTGCCCATAAACTCAGTCCCCATTTGTCAACAGGGAGACACCTGAGGCCCAAACATACTCAACACCTTCCCCAATATCATCACCCCACAACTTGGGCATCCTCAAGGAAGCCAAGGAGCAGGGTAACAGCTAAGCTGCTTCACACAACGTCCTCAATATGACACAAAATAAATGATTAGCAAGTCACTTTTTATAACTAAAATGCTAACAAATACTAATGTATGCTTCTTATTTTAAAGTTTTCTAGAGGCTGGGGAGATAGCTGGGTGGTCTAAGCACCTGCCTGGCAAGTGCAAGGACCACAGGCTGGGACCTCATGCTGTGCTGGCTGCCAGACATCAAAACCAGTGTGGTAGGCTTATGCCTGCAGTGCCAGGGCTGAGGTGGCTGAGGAAGGAGGAACACTACTAGTCTGAGTGGTATAGTGAGACAATGCACCAAATAAACAAATAAATAAATAAACAAGCAAACAAAGATTTTAAACATTAAAAAGGTTTCTTATAAGAAGTCTTTATTTTCAAAAAATTGTTTTGGTTTCCCTTATAAAACAAAAGATGAGTGTATAATGGCACAGAGTGTAAAACAGAAGAAAATACAGGTTTAAGTCAGGGAATAAAAGGAGGAAATCAGGTCATTCTACTTGAAAGTTACTTCATGCATTTTGTTTGTTTGCCCTCTGCTCTTTCTTCTTGCCTGAATAATACAATCTGCTCCTTGAGAAAACAGACATTCAAAGGCCACATCTTTTTAAATCTCGGTCTTCCCATGTTTTGAGATTAGTAAACATCTTGTCTGGAAATTCCTCAACATCCTTATCCCTCAGGCTACAGGTTACAAGTCAAGAAGCTGTGAAAAGAGTACTTCATTTGAAAACAACAATATGCAACATAACAATCAATGATGAAGTCCTATCACTGTCTTTGGTGAAACCATATCATTTCTAATGTTTTTTAAAATGTTTTATTCTCTTTAAGTAGTAAAAAAAAAAAAAAAAAAAAAAAAAAGACAATCTGTTCCTTCGTCCACCTCCACTCCACAACCCCACCCACCCCTGCACTCTGGAGGAGTATGTCTGTTTTCTTGAAGACAGCCATTCTTTCTGGAGTGAGAAGTTGTGTCTCTGCAATGTTCAGTGATACTGAACATTTTTTCATGTATTTATTTGCCATTTCTATTTCTTCATCTTAGAAGCATATATTTGTTTCAGGTGTCCATATTTGCATTGGGTCTTTGAAATTGGGGGTTCTGTCTTAATCAGTGTGAAGATTCCTCAAAAAACTAGGACTAAAGGTCTCATTTTATCCAGCTATCCTCCTTGGTATCTTCCCAAGAGAATTAAAAGCATCTCACCACAGTGCAATATGTACACCCATGTTTATAGCAGTAGTTTTTAACAGTTCACTCTTGGAAATAACCCAAATGCCCATCAATTGATGAATGGATAAAAAAGATTTTTTTCTTCACAACAGAGTATTATTCTGCCATTAAGAAGGATTGACTTGAGACATTTATAGATAAATGGATGGACCTTGAGATCATACTCTCGTAAGAAATAAATTCAACATGTGTAAGTATCGCATTCTCTCTGGTGTGAGCAACTGAAGGTGTAAATAATGACTAAAATATGTAACAGACACTGTGGAATAGGAAGAACTTGCTCAAAGGGTAAGGAGACTGGGGAGGGAGAAAAAAAAAAGGATAAAATGGAAACAAAGCTTTATAAACAACAAGAGGAAAAGGGGTTGAAGGGAGTGCAGGAACATGGGATAAAAAGAGGAACTAAGATATATTGTGTACAGGGTACAAATTCCCTATAATGAATGTGATTACTATGTATATCTAAATTATACCAATAAACTTGGTAAGAAAAGATACTCAAGTGAGAGGTGATTTTTTTTTAAATGATTTCCCACCATGTGAGTTAGACAACTGTGAAGGTGTGAGTGACTGAAAATGTCAGGCAGGAGTCACAGGTGCATAGACGGAAGGAGTCCATCTATTTTCCCACAGATAAAGGCAGTCAATCTCTGCAACACAGGTACTGTGGGCTTCCATAAACCTAGTAGAGACTGAAAGATTCAACCTAGAGAAGCAGAAGCACTCAAGGAGAAGTAGAAGCACAAAGGGGAGACCTTCACCTTGGACGATCAGGCTTCCTTGGTGACCCTGGACTATTAGGCAAGGAACACCCACAGATAGACACTCTAGCCAGTGCTACAGAGGCTGCCCCCACCATGGCTGCTTACCCTGAAGTAATACGCAGGACAACACTGGCCCTGGCAGGGGGAAGCTTGCTCCAATAGACAGGGTACTAAAGGAGCAGAGTTGGCCAATCAGAAGGCTTGGCTCCAACGGGCGGTGGGGACACTTATGAGCCCGGGGCCTTGTAACAGCCAGACAGATGGCAGAGACTGCAAGGAAAGGCACCCTAGACGATGTGGATCAATGCAGGGATGCTCACAGCAGGGCTCCCTGGAGCCAGTGTGAGTTTGGGCGAGTGTTTGTGTGTCTGTGCACCTTTGGGCTTCATAAAGGAAACACCAGCCTCACAAAGGTCATATCTATTTGCTTTCATTGTTCCCCTCCTTCCTAAGTGCAGATCTGTGACAAATATTGAGCAACAACTGTGTAGACCCAAGAACTCAATATGCTTGGAAAACATTTTGTTTTCATCAACTCACTATGCAGGTGGCTATGCTTAAATAATAAAATCGGAGCTCCCTTACTTCCCTTATTTAAATATTACAAAATTCCTTTCACTGAGATGAGACTAGAGAAATTAATTTTGTACCTCCTACTACAAATTCACCATTAGATGTTAATATTCAAGCTATCTCACTCTGGAACAATTTTCTAACAAAGCCTAAACACAGCATATAATGTCCTTTGCCTTCTCAGAAGTGGCCTAAACATGAGAATCTTTCTCTATGACTTCTACACTATGTCTCTTTTATCCTTAATGAGTAGAATAGCAAATTACATGAAATTTCAGACATACAAGTCCTGGACTGACTTCTCACAAGAAACAGAGACTCTAAAGGCAAATGTCACAATGGTGGAGGGTCCCTGTCCGTCCTCTGCAGGATGATGGAACTCTGGCAGTGACTAATTTCCAATGGTCAAGCAGATATTTCCTTTCAATTTGCTGATTCCGGCAAAAAGTGTCGTTATCTGACTCAGAGAACAGTTACAAGTGCACATAGCACAATTAAATGGGTCCAACACTGGCATCTCTCTAACAATTATGAATGCTGTAGTCAGTTGTGCATTTAACACCAAGTCAGAAAACTATAAAGCCACAAGAATTCTAGCCCTCCATCTGGGCAATGATGAATGAGGACCACACCTCAGAAAGATCCAGGGGCCTCTTCAGACTTAAACAATCCCTCTGCATGTGCTGAGGAGCTGCAAGTGATCTTCTACCACTTTAGGTAGATCCAGCTAGGAGGATTTTGTTTTCTCAAAAGTCAACTGTTCCTGAAGGGATTCTACTCACTGCTTTATAGGAAACATCTGAGGGGCACTGTCAGTAACACTTTCATTGGAAGAAGGAACAGGATTGCTGGATTTCTGCATGGAGAAGTATTATAAATACCAACAAGAAAGAACCATGTACTTATCACAGCTGAACACTCAAGCATATCCAAAAGAAAAAAGGGCCTTTAAAATACCTGGCTCAATCACTTCTCCTCTGGCTGCTGAGGAATGTTCACAGAATTCTGAGACTCCTTGTTGTAATTTCTAAAGTTATTTTTGGAAAAGCCAAGGCCCTGGCAATGCCAAGCACATACTCTACCACTGAGCTATCCCACCCAATGGGCTCTTTGGGGAAACAAGCCAGACAACTTGCAGTCAAAACTCTCAACTCTTGTATAGACAAAAGGAGAGCGAAATGCAAATATAGAATGAGTGAACTCCTAGAGCCAATAATCCAACATGACCACCAAATCTTCCAATTTCTATTACAAACTTTACCCTGTAGGCCTGAACTGTTTAAAAAGCTTCTTCCCAGCCATGGGCCACTCGCTAGCTCTTGAAAAGCAGTTGGTCCAAGCCAACATTAGGCAATCTACAGAAAATCCTGGGTTTAGAAGTCCTGACAGGGTGAGTTTGCAAGGGTAAAACAGTTTATCCATATTTTAAAATTAGCTTATGTTGAAATAATAACATTTATGGTATTGTCTATATAAAATTTTCACTAAAATCAATGTTAGCTTTTTCATTTTACTTTTTTTAACATGTAGCTATTAAAGCATTTAAAATTCTGTAGATTCCCTTTCCTAGCAAACAGTGCAGTACCTAACAGGTGCTGACAAACATTCCTTTCACATACCTTTTTTCCTGAACAGTGACTTCAGACTGCCGCCCTCAGAGAGGTATAAATTATTTTCCTGTAACTTTTCTTCTTTTCTCTATGTCGTTTAGTTCTTTCAAACTTCAAACATTCCTAAAACTAACTTAAGCTGAAATTGCTTTTCTATTTTCTGCCTCTGGAGATCTGGATTTAACGGATGTAGGATCCAACTGGTGTAGGGCCCCATCAGGTAAGTGGCCAAGTCTTAAGGCTCCCGCACAATGCCAGTGTGATTGCTTAGGGCCTCAGCCACAGCAGAGGCCTCACACAGACACTGCCACCTCCCCAGCTCCCGCACCAGTCACAGACTGGACAGCAGGAAGAAAGGTCTGTAAGTCCAGATATGCTCGCTCTGCCTCTATCATCAGAACGTGCTCAGGAAAAGTCCTGGCTCATAAGCGATGGTGTGGCTCCTCCGCACAGGGGTTTCAGGGGTACTTATATCAGCTTATGTCACAAACATAACTCAAGAATGCTACATCTCAGGGGCAGCAAAAACACTCTGGCCTGGCTACCTAAGCCTGGCACCCATTAGTTCCTTCCTAGACATCAGTGTGTCACATACCGTGATGCCCATAATGGACCCATGTGGATTACTCAAATCAGGAGCTCTGTTTAAGTCCTTTTAAGCACAGGGCTCTGCACTAGGTGCTGAGGAGGGCTGGGAGGGCTGGGAGGGCTGGGAGGGTAGGCAGCAAAGCCAACCAGGTCCAGATGAGCTTGAGACAACTGTAGGGTGTCAGATGCAAACAAAGAGAAGTGCAAAAACCATGAGACAAAAATGTAAGCAGTAAAGAAGAAAAAGCCTCTTCACTGACCTAACAACACATCTGGGTTCCTAGAAACTCTTCATCCAGTGTGTATTTCTCTCATTTCTTATTTTAAGTTTACAGCAAACAGCAAAACTTGTAGATGATCCAAAATTCTCTTCAAGGCTAATCACAATCTTTCTTCAGTACAGCTGTGCTAAATATAATGTACCAGTGAATATACACAAATACAGCCCCCTCTTCTGCTACTCATCCACATGTGTGAAATTTGACCTCTCTTCTGGACAAGGAGGTTTTTGCGCTTCTCTTTGTTTGCACCTGACACCATACAATTGTCTCAAGCTCATCAGGGCCTGGTTGGCTTTGCTGCCTACCCTCCCAGTCCTCCCAGCCCTCCTCAGCACCTAGTGCAGAGCCCTGTGCTTAAAAGGACTTCAACAGAGCTCCTGATTTGAGTAACCCTCTTTAGGTTAAGAATTACAAATTGCCAGGCATATGCAAAAGAGCTAAGGAGTTTTTGCTAAATCTTATTTGTAATTATGTAATACATACAGATTATGTAATAATCTGTAATTATGAGATCTGATTTCATATATAGATTTTTTTCCCTAAATCTCTTTGTATGGGGCCACATTAGATCTATACACAAAGGCATAGGAATGCACCCTGGAGAAAGAACAAAAATCTCCAAGATGCTGCCAGGAGCAGTGGGAACACTAGGCTGGGTCCCCTGTGTCCCTCTCAGTGGCACTTGTCACCTGCTTGTGTGAGCCTGGCTTTCATTAACAAAGGAACCCCTGTAGATCAAAACATGGACGCCTAACTCAAGTGTGGATATCAACCTTGTGAATAAAAATAGCCACACTACTTAAGACGA
The DNA here is from genome assembly GCA_004027165.1 of Ctenomys sociabilis. NCBI lineage: Eukaryota > Metazoa > Chordata > Mammalia > Rodentia > Ctenomyidae > Ctenomys > Ctenomys sociabilis. Next base: position 53,245 of record PVKA01001172.1, on the reverse strand, counting down.
AAGGGAAACAATTCTTTGCAGATCTAGACCAAACTCAAATTTATTAATTTCCTGGCTTTTGTTCCCTACTGCTCTGAGAACTCTGTGCACTCGCAGGTCCTGAACTTCAATGTAGAGCACACCCTTTCTACAAACATATGCGTCCTGAGCATTTCACCAGCAGACTGGGGGCCTCCTTTGGTTTTCCTGAATGTTACCTGATATAACACACTGTTTTATGTCACAGTCCAATAGTGGTAAATAAAGCACACTGTGGGCATTTATAAAAATAAGCATTTTCTATACAGGTTCAGAAAGTTGCTTTACACATATGTGCGTAAAGAAAATTGCTTATATATAAATATGTCACCTGTCAAAATTTGAAGGTAACTCTGAAATATGGTAGGTACGTCATTCTTTAATACAGATCAGATACTAAGTAATTATCATTGCAATTACAAGGGACCAATAATTAAAGAAAATGTGTATTTGAACTGGACAAATGGAGTTTCTCTGATGAGTTGCTCTGAATTTCAAAATCATTTTCATTTAAATATGCCTATTTGTACGTATCTACTGCTTTCCTTGTGATTCTTTCTTCCTACTCCTGGCAACAGGCATTTATCTGTCTGAGCACCCAAGGACATGGCCCTAGGGACAGTCCACTGTCCTTACAAAGGCCGTCTTGGGAAGTTCTATCATAAACTACTTTAATTTTTGATATTTCTGGTTGCTCATCTTATTACAATTACAAATGGCTTATATAATAAATTATGTAATAATTAATCAAGATTAAAAGGTATGTGCCAAAGGTTTTAAGAGACTGAAAGGCTTAAATAAAACTTGATTGACTGTTGCTGTCATTGCCAGAATTACAAAAATTATACACACAAGTCTAGTGACTAATGTGGTGACCATCCAATCACAAATTATGTCATACAGGGACATAAGAAAGGTAAAAGTACCTTTACAAATACTGATGCATATGCTATAGAATGCTTAGGTTAAGAATTACAAATTGCCAGGCATGGTGGTACACACCTATAATCCCAGCATCTGGCAGGCCGAGGCAGGAGGATCATTACAAGTTCAAGACTAGCCTGGGCTACAAAGTGAGCTCAAGGTCAGCCTGAACTGCAAAGACTCTGTCTCAAATAAATAAATAAATAAATAAATAAATAAATAAATAAATAAATAAATTACAATAACATTAAATACCTTAAACACTATAGCCAATTGAAATACTTAAGTATTTTAAAATATATAATTGAACAGCCACCATCTTATGAGTCTACTCTGTAGTATATTGTCACTATTTTCATTTTAAAAATACATACCCAGTTACATCAGGAAGTGCCCCAAGTATACTGGATCTGAGTAATAACTGAAATGATCACAACAATTATTTTCAACAAATGATATAGCAATTCCAAAACAGCAAAGTTACATCATTCTCCTGGGATGCATTTAAGCAGAAAAACATATTATTTTATTTATTTATTTGCCCATTTTGGGCATTCTCTCTTTTCAGCATATTAGATTAAAACTAAGAAACAAACAAGGACAGGTACTGACTAGCTCAATTTACTTCCCCAGTGAGCAAGTCCCTTTAAACAGTTAGCTCTTGAAAATGAAAACTACCCGGAGATTTTAAAACTTTAGCCCAATGCATATTTCACTTTTCACAATTCCTTAAACTCATCCTAAGATACAGAAACACAAAGACTTCACCTACATCTTTGAACTTTGTGCTTGAAAACTTTTTAACAAATGCAAACATTAGAAAATTCTGTATTAAGCACAAGCCCAAAAAACATAAAACTGCCCAAATCTTCAACACTAAGCCTACTGCAGAGCTCTGTCTGAGCCTGACACTCCTCCTGGCTTGCTCTTCTCTCTGTCCACACTCCAACCCCATCCCCAGACTGCCTCAGGAACACAACTATGCATATGGAACCATTATTTCTTCTTTAGTGAAGAAAACTGTTCTTGGAAAAGGCACATCTGCATTACCAATAATACCAAATAATATACCAGTCCTAAGCAGCAAGTAAAGTTAGTAAAAGTTAATTTTTATTACATGTACAGAACTCACAACCAGTACACTAGAAATGCAGTGGTTTTGTATAACCATATTATTTAAAATTATGCATTGGCTTACAATTCCTACTCAAGCAAACAGAGATTAGAGTAAAAATGTTGACAGGTTATGGCACAAGGTGTGTTGGTACCAAGATGCAACTTTTACATCTAAAGCTTGATGATCTTTGAAAGTTAGCAGGACTGGAAGGCACTTGGGTGGAGCAGCACAGGGACATGGTGTCCCCTATGGAAGCAGGGAACAGCCAAACCTTGGCTCCCTCTGCTGGAGGACTCTCCTCTGCAGGTGCAAGGCAGCAGTCCCAGGAGGGGCTCTCTAAGCTTCCTGAAGATTACCAGCCTGGGCCCCACCCTCCAGTTTGGTGCATTTCAAGCCAAATCACAGGAATGACACTGAAATATGGAGGTCTCAATTCCTGGCTTCTCCGATGCATCTCTCCACATTATCATCTCTAACATACCCATTTAAAAAGTGGAAGATTGATTGTTTGATTTTTTTATAAGGTCTACAGGGTCTCACTGTGTAGATCAGACTCATAGTGATCCTCCTGTTTACAGCCCCCCAAGTGCTGGGATTACAGGCGCGCGTGTCCATGCCCAGTCTAAAAGTGGAAAATTTAACTTGATTCTGACCTACAACAGGGTTCTCCCTAAAGCCATTTCCCTTTGTTGCATTTCCCCTTTAAGTGAACTTGTCAGTGTTGATATGAAACCAAACATTTTAAATTTCTTAATCCAGCAAAGGAAAACAGGTAATAAAGCAGTTCAGAGTGCATTCTGTTCATAAGAGCCACTATTAAGAGACATTTTCCAACCAAAGTAGGACATGCATTGTACATGAAAGAAACTTTCCAATGGAGGAAGCATAGTATTAGAATTATGATTCCAACTAAAAATTCACAAGGCACTCCAAAGCTCACACTAACTCCAATCAATAATCCTATTCATAAATCACAGAATTAAGGAGAAAACTTCACAACCAACCCTTGCACATTCAGCCCAGTGCCTTGGTATTTGGTAGAAGTCAACCAACACCTTCAATGGGTGAAAGACTGAGTGGATTTCTTTTCACCTTTTTCACCCACAGTTTGGGTGAAGACTCTGTGGTGCTAGACACATTTTAAGAAAAAAGGAACAGACATAAATAAACAGACTACAGCAAGGAGAAGTTTCATTCAGGAAAGGGCTCTGGAAGCTCCTCCTAAAAAGAGATCAGGGTACGCAGTGCAGGTGTGGTGGACCAAAGTGGAGCACTGCAGAGGGGGAGGTGACATGCTGAAATGCTAGGACCCCACCCTCCTGAGCCTGTTGCTATTCACAATATAAAATTAACTGGAAAATAATAAGTAGAAGACACTTGTGCTCCAGCACTTCCAAGCACTTAAAAAATTATTGCGAGAGCTTCAGAAAGCAGTTCAAGTGTTTGCTCTGAGCAAGCAATGGCCTAGCTGGTAAGAATGCTGGGGTACTTATCTGTGAAATGGGCATTTTTAGCTGCTGAAGTTAGCAGCTGACATTAAGAAACTACCCCTGTCTTAGCCACTCTACATGGTAGAAGTGCCTCAAGAGGAGAAAGGACTTCTCTACCCTACTTTTCTGGGCCCATAGAACAGCAGCCTGTCACACTGCATCCAGACCTCACCAGTAGACTCACAGAAAATTCATCACGTAATGCCGCTGTTGCCAACAGCTCAGAGCCAGTTTATCTCCCTCTCCACATACAAACAGCTAACTGAGCAATGGGATACCGGACTTTGGGCTACTATTCCTCCTGATATCCAAAAAGATTCATGCCTAAGAACTATTCACCTAGGTTGAAGACCCTCCAAGTATGACAATGGGTCATCAAAGAAGCATCCTAAGTGATTTGGTAAAATTAGTAAAGTTAATTTTTATTACATGTACAGAACTCACAACCAGTACACTAGAAATGCAGTGGCTGCACACATTTGTATAACCATATTATTTAAAATTATGCATTGGCTTACAATTCCTACTCAAGCAAACAGAGATTAGAGTAAAAATGTTGACAGGTTATGGCACAAGGTGTGTTCAGGGGAAAGCAAATACACACACACACACACAAGGGAAAGCAAATACACACACACACACACACACACACACAAAGATCAGCTGGTGAGCAGTACATGCTACCACACTGAGAGGAGTACATTTCACTCTTAAGTCCTCAATGCCTAGATGATGCTCCTCAGCCTTAGAGCTCTGTGTCCCTTATGTCCACAGGCACAGTGTAATCTACACCCCCTGTTGGGGAATACTCCACCCCAGCAGCCTTGCTCTGGGTCTGTCAGAGAGAGACAGACCACTCTGAACACTTCAGATCAGGGATGGCAGCCTGGCACAGAGGATACATGGACAGACATACACACACACACACACACACACACACACACACACAGAGTTCCAAATGCCACAACAGCCCTAAGTGACAACAAGGCAGATCCCTGTGCCCATGAGGAGTACATCTCACCAGGCTGTGTCCTAAGAAAGGGAAAGGCAGGGTGCAATTGTCATACCCTACCATTAAGAGCACTGAAAGGATGCACAGCTTACAAGAGACAAAGCCTAGCTGTGTGATAATTTCACCTCTAGTAGCACATCTCCTTCCCTAGTCACTGCTACACATGAAGGGCTGCACACACTGTCAATTCTTTTTGGATTATACTTTATTATTGGATTATTAAAATCAGGACAAATTCCACATTTCCAAAAGTGTGGCCTGAGTCATTCACAATGAAACTCAAAATATTCTTCAGTTTACTCATACCGTATGGATCACATGTAAATTTTTAAGAAGTTATGTGAGGTATACTTATTCATTAACACTGGAAGAAAAAAAATCTCATATTCTACAAATTGCATAAATATAAACAAACTAATTTAAAGCAATTTTCTTTTATGTACCTAGATTCTGAGAAAACATGGAGATCTCAAAATTGCTTTTCTGACCCAGTTCTTCTTCCAAACCAACTGTCATGGATTTTAGTAACCTACAAGGAAATAAATTATACTTTCTTAATGAACATATTACTCCATGGTGCAGGAAATACTCAGAGTCAGTTAAAGAAATAACAAGGAAGAAAAAATGATTTTTTTTTTTATGACTTAAGGTCAGCTTACCAAATCCTAAACAGCATGGAAGCATTTCTAGAGTCATTTCCCACAAGTATTGCCATGTTGACTCCCCAGAGAACCAGGAGACCTAATGACTACTCTCACACCAAATGATAAGCAAAACAAGTAAGAATCAGTCACCCAAGCTCTTCTGAACTCCCACCACACGGACCTCTGACTACCCTGGAGTTCCCATGCTCAAGAGACAGAAGAGTGCATCTGATTCTTCCCACAAAACCTGTCAGAGTGTGTTAAGAAAGAGGATTAATGTCTTTTTAAAAATTCAAGTAACTTTCCTATCACAAGTGTTGCTGTTCCACTGAGGATGACCGTGATGAGCACAAGACAATGCGGCTCTCTGGAGAGACCACCCATAGGTCACCAGGTCCATAGCTGCAGCATCCGCACTCCAGCAACAGAGCAAAAGAGAAACACAGTCCATCCCAGTGCAGTCACTCGTTTATGAGCATCGCTCTCCAGGGATACAAAGTAGAGTAAGTCACCAAGAATCTGTCAAGGTTATACTCTGAAGTTAGGGAGAAGAAGCATCCAAACACGGTGGGGAAGTTTACAATACGGTACAAGGAGAAAAGACAACACAAACTTTTTAAAAATGCAGGTTTGTTTAAACATACAATTATTTCAGAACAAAAGACATGGTAAGCTGAGAAAAGCATCAATAACAGGCTTGTGAGACTGCTGAAACTTCCCTGGGATTCTGTGTGCTGGACACAGTCTGCCAGATTCTAACTCATGATCAAAGAAGCTTAGGCCTCAGGTGTCCTTGCTGCTTGTTGTTACCACAGTAGCCACCACCTCCGACTGAATTATTTCAATGACAGCCCAATGGGCAGGCAAGGCCTCTGCACCCAAGCACCTACTCTGAACGCATCACATCTACCTATCCTTTGGTGTGGAGACACAAAGCTGTTGAGTCTTCACATTCAGATGACATGCAATCTTCAAGCTTTCAAATGCTAAGAGGAAAGACAAAAGGTACAAACTCCAAAGGCTAGCAGCTTAAACTGCATCATCTGAAAAAAGTTATCTACTCCATAAGCTGGTCTTTTGTTTATGAATGAAACATTAAGCAGAGTAACATGCATAAAGTGGCTGTGATATCATTAGCATAGCAGACACTTCCCATACCTTCCCAAAGGCAAACAAATGCCTCTCCTACCTTCTGACTCTGTCACTTCCTAACTTTCCCCACTCAAATCTCACTTCTGAAAATATACAAAGCTTGCCTTCCACTTAAATCTTCCACATATCTGACAACCAAATGTTTCACAAAGTGCCCTTCAGTCAAAGTGCTGCCTTTACTTTGTATTTTTGTGTTTATCCCTTTGCCTTCTTCAAAGGGCAAAACAGTTGTTGCCTGCAATAGCTTTCTTATTTTCACATATCCCAAGACACATCATGAGCCAAATGTGCACAGAACTCACATTCTTACATACCACTCACGTTTATAATCCATTTTCAGGTTGAAGAAACTAGCCCAGAGAGTTACAGCAGTAGCAATAACAGTAACAAAATAATCCAATAGAAATCACTGAACACTTCCACAGAACCACATACACCTTGGATGCTATTAAGAATACTACTTTTTTTTTTTTTTTTTTTTTTTTGGCAGTACAAAGGACTGAACTCAGGACCTTGCCAGGCAAGTGCTTATTCTACTGAACTATCTCCCCAGGCCCTAAGAACACCTTCTGCACATCACTTAGATGAATATTTGCAATACTGGAATGTGGGCATTATTTTCTCTTCATACACAAGAGATCACATAGAAAGGAAATAACCTTCCCAAGTTCATGAGCCAATAAGAGCAAAATCTGGGCTCAGAACAGCCCTCCTTACAGTTCTACTTCTATGGAGAAGAATAGCCACAGCAAAGATGCAGGGATAACTGGGAACTCTTCCACATTTCACCTTTCCCCCCACTGCAGTGGACACAGCAGTCCTCTGGCTGATGACCTACTACAGGAAAGTAAGATCCCATCTCACCACTGAGTCTCCAGATACAACCCTGAGCATCCTCCATGCTTGGCACGTCTCTGTTTATCTTACTTGGCTTCTGTTTGCCTGGTTAATCAATCCCAGTCTTAAGAGACCAAAATGTTACATGGGACAATTGATTCAGCTGGGACAATTGATTCAGCATTCAGCTTAAAAATGGCAAAAACTCTGTTCTAATTTGGTTTCTTCTATGTTGATTCAGAGGAAAATGAACTGTACAAAGTACTGCCACTGAGTTCGGATTCTACCTCAAATTTAAAAAAAAAAAAAAAGAGTTTCCATCAGTGCTAGCCACCACCTGTTTATAGTCTGCCTTCCCTAAATTTATGCCTTAAAATGCTTTTAAGACAACCTGCCACTGAAAATTTCCAGCACTGCCAAGCAGAATCTGAGCTTTTTAATGCAGTGAAGTGTAATGGTTATTAGTTTTGAACCTCCTAATTGCCTATCTTCACATTCTGGCCTTAACAGTTCTGTGTCCTTGAGAAAACTCCTTCGCTTCTAGTTTCTTCACCTATAAAGTGAAGACAACAATATTTACCTCAAAAAATACTAAAAGATTACATGAGACCACATCTGCTGGTATTGGGTGCATGAAGGATGAACTCAAGCTTGTTTAGTATATACGTATTTTTATTATTTGATTTTATTGCCCTTCTGTTATTGTTCACAGCACTTTTTTTTATTCTTGATGCCAGTATTTCGTTGTATACTTGAGTTGCTTCATTACACTTAAGCATATTTATGTCTCAGAAAAGTGAAGCATGACATACATGCTTGTTCCACCTAATTAGTTTAACAGGAAACTTACCTTCCCAATCAGCATTAAAGGGGCCTAAACAAGAATTTTCCTTGAGCTCATTGGCACACAGAAACCCTGACCTTAAGGATAATATAGCCTAAGGGGAGCTCAGAAGAGAGATTCACACAGTAGTACACTCGAGAGTTTAGCCTGCCTCCTCTAAATTTCTAGCATTGCCAAGCAGAATCTGAGAATCCAAAAAAAATGGAGGCCCTTCTGTTGTAGGCAGCTAAATTAGCTAGAAATATTATAGGCAGTCAGAAAGGGTCAGGCTCTCAAAAGAGATAACATAGGACACAAGATGTCTGCAACTCTGGGAGTGACTGGAGGCTCCTGCTGTGAATCAGACCTAAAGCCCAAACAAATGCTAAAAGAGTAGCACCTGGGATAGATATTCTAAACAGCTATCAATCACCTGAAAAGACCCAAGTGAGTCACTAGCCCAACCCCGAGGGGAACAGACCGTGTCTGTATTCTTGCCCAAGGGGAAGAGACCCTGTCCCATATTCCTGACTGCTTACTACATGACTTGCTTCCCCATTTGGTCCTGGGCCTAATCAACTTTACCTGAGCAATGGTGCTTGTCATCCCATTGGTTGACCATAGTTTTGTCCCACCCCTCCACGTAAGCAAGACCCCTTTTTCTCTATCTTAGCCCCAGCAGGGTTTTGTCCTATAAAAATACCCAGAAAGAGGCAGCTTCCTGGGCAATCTGCTCGGGTCCCCCTTCTGTCCCTCTCCAACAGAAGCTTTTCTTTCCAATAAAGTTTCCTCCTCAAACTCCGTTGTTCCTAAAATTCATTCTTCAGTTTTAGAGAACATGAACTCATGCAGGTTAGGTTGGGAGTTTTACTTCCCTGTATCACTTCTAAGAACATCAGATTTTATGTACACAGAAGCATTTCCAACTATAGGTTTGGCCCAATAGCTGTTTTGTAAAAGTACTTTCTTGAGGATGAAAAGCCCCAGAACATCTTTGTGAAATGGGGTTAAACAGGTTTCTTTATAGCAAGTTTTCTAAGCAATCTGAACTTTTCTGTGAGACTTCCTATCTAGGTAGATGATCAATCAGGCCTCCTCTCCTAGTTTCAATTCATACAACTCAGCCCACTGAAACAGCTTTGCAGTGTTATCCAAAAATTTGCATTGCACAAATAAACAATCATCTTGGAAGAGTCAGCCAGTCCATGTAAGCATGAACACTCAGTAACAGAAGACCTGTAAAACTAGCCAGAAAGGTTAACCAAAATCACAAGCATGAGTTAAGATGAAGACATACTATATTCGTCAAATAATTTAAAATAATAATGGAAAACCTCATTTTTTTTCTTTTTTTTTTTTTTTTTTTTTTTTTTTTTTTTTTTGGTATTTTAGGGAAGGGCCTACAGGGTCTAAAAGGTCTCAATACTAGACTGGACTCATACTGATCCACGTGTTTACAGCCTCCCAAGAGCTGGGATTACAGGCACGTGCCACCATGCCCAGTCTCAATCACGGTCTCAGCGTGCTCTGATGGACTTGCAGGCCTGGGGATCGAATCCCCAGCCCCTGCACCTGCTTGCAGGCCAAGTTTATTTTATTTAGTTGGAAGCTGCCTAGGATTAGAATGGGGACCATATTTTGTTTTGGGAACACCTAGCTGAACTGTCTGCTTTCACTCCCACTGGTCAGCCTCTTTGTTTACTGGAGCCAGAGCAGAGAGGCAGAAGGGCAGCCCCACTCCTTCAATTGGTGCTCCCAAATCAGCTGGTTCCTTCCTATTTTCCAGCCTTGAATTAAAGAATTCTGGCCCTGCAGCTGTGCTTGCCTGAAGTGTGAAGGCCCCATTCTCTGGTTCAGATCTGCTCTGGGCTATCTAGTAGGCATGAATGAGTCTACCAGGGATTTATTTATGTCTGGTCGTAGCAGCCTCACAGGCCCAAATGAGGATGCCATGATCTAGAAAATTCAGTATGATTCCTGTCATGTATATGAACTCACTAGCATTCCTAGGAAGCCTAGTAAAATGAGTACAGAAGCCAAAAAATATTGCCTGTGTTAGTATCCTCCACCAGGAAGAAAGACCAGTAAGACAGATCTGCATACACGAAGACATGCTGGCTTCGGTACTGAGCTCTTCTCCAGGAGAAAGAGCTGTTCCTTCCAGTCAGAAGTGCAGTAAGCTCAACCCAGCAGCAGTACCTGGGCAATCCCTCCCTGGCACTAAGCATGCTGAAGTAAGTCTGGGGCTACAGGACCAGACACCTGCCCACCACAATCTCAGGGACTTCTGAAAACTCCAGTGATCTAGTGCATAGACCATCTTCAGTCAGGAGCCTGCACAGGGAGCCAGAGGCACCAACAGGCCCCATATCCAGTATCCCTATCAATTTCCTTCATTTTCATATCACATAGACAAAACACAAGAGTGAGCTATTAGAAGAACACAATCTATTCACACTTATAATAATAAACACGTGCTTTTATTCCTAGAAAGTAGAGTGTGAATGTGTGCCTCCATGCTAACGAAACTCTTTTCCTCAGATTTTGCCTCAGGTTTATTCACTGCATGGAGTGTACACTGAGGAAAAGTCATTTTTCTAAATGTAATATTTATAATAATGATATTTACAATAATGTAAATAATTGAATTATTACATTACCAAATGCAATATGTACTTTCAAGCCAAAAAGGGAAATTTGTCTTAACAAGTTAAACTATAAATACAAATCACCACAAAATTTAAAAATACAGGAGAATATATAGCAACTCAGGCTGGGAAGACAGCTTAGCAGCATAAACAATTGCCTGGAGGAGGGGGAGAGGAAAGGGTTATATGTAAGTAAATAAAGTTATTTGCCAAACATAAAATAGTTCATAACCATTATATTGATTTCTTCCAAATTTCTAACTTCTAATATTAGAAACGAAATTAAGAAAACATTTTCTCTATTTTTTTCTTTTCCCTATTAATCACCTAGTGACCTATTAAGCAAAATATAGTATTTTAAAATTTTACCACAGTGTAAGATTTTCTTTTCTTCAGGAAGTGAAAGATAAACCATAGGAAAGAGAAAGAGTTCAGCTAGGTGTTCCAAATACAAAATATGGTCCCTATTCTAATCCTAGGCAGCTTCCAACTAAATAAAATAAACTTTGGCTGTTTTCTTGTAAATCTTTTAAAAGTCGTAATCCAATAGAACTGATACGCTAGAGATCAAATAACTTATTTCTAAAATACTCAATTTACTCTTAAACACTGCTCATTTCTTCTAAGTGTGACATACCATACAGTGTAAAAAGTAAACACCATCCAGCAAAGATGGGAAACACAATATGATCACTCAGGGAGTAATACTGCAAGTGTCGCTGAAGGTCAACCGAAGCAGGCTGGAGCTCTGGACCAAAAACAGTCACACTCAATGGAGGGCCCTGCACCATGGCCAAGTGGGATCACCTCTCCACTCAACTACCATGTGACTAAGCTGAGAAAACCATGCTTCAACCCTGAACTTTTGTGCCAAGAATGGTGGTGCTTTTCAAGATGAAGTTTTTGGCTGGCAATATATAAAGTCAACAAAACACATTTCATTCTCACCAAACTGCACAGCACTCCGCATGACTCAGAAGCGTGCTTCACTCACTGTGCCAGGTGAGGGAAAATGGTACTACGCTTCCCGAATAAACCTCAGTCACACACTATTTTCTTTCCATTTCAGTGCTGAATGGCACACTGGACAAATCAAGGTACTGGTGGTGGTAACAGGCAGCATGGGGACACCTTCTGAATCCTGAACTTCTTCCCTTTGCAGCCCAGGTGCCACACAATCTGTTTCACTCAATCCACTACCACATCCAGCTTGCACTCCAGAACCACAAGAGCCAGTCCTGCAACAGCACTGCATACAAGTGACTGAATCCTACATTTTATAACAGCAATCAAAGAAGCCAGGAACTAGAGGGAGCCACTCTCTGAGCCTGGTCCACCTTCTGCCTGGGGACACAGATGACCAGGAAGTACATGGAGCTAAGGGTCCAAGTCCAAAAGAAAGATCTCCTCTTATTTGGGATAGAGAGCCATGACTCATCATTTTTCTCCCCTTCCTGCAGCTCAAAGATGAGCACCTGACTCCCAGAAGCTTAGAGACAGAAGATGGGGATGGCAGAAGGAGAAAACAACAAGGAGAAAGTGAGAAGAAGAAAAGAAAGCACCTTCAAGTGGAGCTAGGTGACACATTCAGGTTTCTTCCTCCATAGGAAGGGAATGCAAATGATCCTCTCCCCTAAGAAATTTCACCCTTGATAAGTCCAAATTACATCAACAAATAATTGATCTTCACTATCAAACAGGATCTACCTAACAATAAAAACTCATTATATTATTGGATAATACTTTCCCCTTTGGAATTCAAACATGGAAAAAACAGAGCACATTCTGCAATCTCACTATTGATTTTTTTCCTCCTGCATTTAATTTTTTTGTTACACCCAAGTTTTCCCATCACAGTTGATGGTATAAGGTCAACTTCTGTTTGCACAGACATTAGGGAGGTTGAATAATAAGTACTAAAGTTTAAATTATTTTCTAGAAACAATTCATTTAGAAAGAGCAAAGGAAAACCTCCCATATAATAATGGAAAGAACAGTTCATCCAACATTCCAGTAGGAGAGGAAAACAGAATGTTTCAGTGATGGAGATAAACTGCAAAGTAAACTGCTCTCCGGGGAAAAGGAACAGAGGGATAATGGGATCCCGGTACAAAAGGAACAAGTGACAAACATTGAAGACTAAAATGAACAAAATATATATTTTTTAAAAGGTATAAGCACAAGCAATCAACAACCCACAGAAGGTTGCTCCCCACCCCTCAGTGCACTTAGAACTTTTCCTGGACAATCACAACCTCCTGCAGGCACAAGGACACATGGGGCCTTTCTGAGAAAGGCTGCTAAGGATTTCAATATGGTTATTCATTTAAAAGGCTTGTGTGAAAAAAATAAAATAAAATAAAAATACCAAGCCTTGGGCTGGCCAAATAGCTCAGTGCCTGCCTAGGCAGACTCAGCAGCAGGGTTTGATTCCCAGCATGCATTGCTAGCCACGCCCCTGGGGGGTGCTGAGACAATGACTGAGACTGGGCATGGTGGCACGTGCCTGTAATCTCAGCTTTTGTGAGGCTCCACACTGATCACTGTAAGTCCAATCTACATAGTGAGACGCTATAGACCCTATCCTAAAATTTAAAAAAGGCTTGTGTGAATCTTGGAAGCTGCCTGCATGTCTATCAGTAGGTGAGTGGATAAAAACAAAGTGACATTGATACACAGTGGAGTACAATTCTGCCATACAGGATGAACTTGAGTCATTTGCAGGACAATGGATGCATCTGAAGGCCACAATGCTAAGTGAAAGAAACAAGATACATGAACACACACATCATGTAACATCTCTTATTTGAGAAACCGAAACTATAAATAATGTAAAGAGCTAAAGGAGAGATAAAGAACAGTAAATAGGGAGAAAGATCTTTGGTAAATGAAAGGGGATTTTGCAATGGAGGGAAGGAGAGGGAGAAGGAGAATTAAAAAGAAAGAGTTACGTATCCATAGCAACTCCTCATGAGGAACATAATATATTCTACAATGTGTGATTTTTATGTACTAATAAAAAAGAACTAACAAAAGGCTTTCACTGAGCTAAATGTTGTGGAATTGATATTAAAATTTCTACTGAAAGGTGTGGTTGAGGTCCCCAAAAGCACTGTAAAAGTTTTCTAGCCCACAATTTTATGGTATTGTACCCATAGTTTCTTAAAAATTTCAACACTACATCAGGAAAGTATAAAATCTAAGGTATAATACCTAAATTTGAAAATCCACTAACAGAGTGAGGTCACAGAAGGAAAGAAATCCATGAGGAAAATACCTCTGTGAGAAATGTCACTTCAGAGACTATGATGACCCATACCTATAATTCCCAGCACCCAGGAGGTTGAGGCAGGAGGACAACAAGCCTGGGCTACATAATGACATCCTGTCTCAAAAGAGAGCAAAAGTGAAAAAAGAGAAGAGTAGGTGAGATAGAGACAGACAGAGACACAGAGACAGAGAATGAATTTCAATTACTCCTATATTAAAGCTAAGTAGCCAAAAGTAGGATCAGTGCTAAGAACATTATTTTCTGTTTCTTCTACAACTGAGTGAACCAGCCGATAAAGGAAAGGTCATTTTCAGTTATATCAGAAAGGAAACCAGATCATATTATTCTGAACCACCCATACTGAACAATAAATCTTTCATTTCGGAGGCTCTATTTTTTTTCCCAGCAAAACAGTCTCAAAAGCAGTCAACATCTAGAATGCAAAGAATGTTCAACACACATTTCTGACTCCAGTCCTGTGTATGGGAAGAAGCCAGTTAACAATATATTCCTTGGAATAATGCACTGCTTTTCTAAATGCACTGTTTAAATTGCATAGTGAAAAGAGTAAATTCAAAATAAAAAGATTTCCAAGTTTTCCTCATTAACAAGACACACAAATGCATGACTCCACAGCACTAAGACTGGCGCTGACTTCACAGGCAAAGTAGCCAAGTGAATGGGACTGAACACCCATAATGACCATTTTCCATGGAGTTAAATGCTCAATCACTGGTTGGATTAACATGTTCTGGCTTCCTGCATACCATGTCATCATTACAACCAGAAAACTGGAAGAAATTTTACTCAATTAAGTTCAAAACAGATGATCACACTTAGGAAGAAAATAGGTTTCCTGCCAGTTGAGAATAAATTCCAAGTACAACATGAATATTTACATGTAAAGGAATCAGATTATTTAGTAACTAAATATTTTCCACATTTTCAAATCTTTTGAGACAAGTTTAGATAATATATACTTCCAATAATACTATGGGTGCATGGCACTTTGTTCATTTCAATTACGTGCTCAAAGAAAAATACACATATCTGGTTGCATCTGGAAATTTGTTTCTGTTTTGACCACTCAATTTTTAATGAGTTACATGAAAATGCAACACTTTAGCTGTTCTTCCTGCCCACCTCTCAATTCCCCAAACAGAGCTGACATCTAATGGCCTCCTATCCATTTCCTATCAGAAATATGTGTCCACACTCAAACACACACAAAACCACTCAAGTGAAAAATCTATCTGCCTCTCTAATGGATATAACGAAAGTAGTTTTATGTTAAACTCTGCAATAAAAATTTGGCTAAGCCTATATAAGCACCTTTGTCTTAAATTCCTCCTAAAATATTATCAGAACAGACTCCTTGTTTTAATTTAATCATGAGAAAGCCCATACATTTTATTCCAAATCACAAACAGCAGATTAACAGAAATTCTTATGTAAAATAAAATTGAAAGTTCTAAGCAAAATTCATATCACAAATCCATAAGAAAATGTTTTCCAAGTTCCTATGAAGTGGTTTATTTTTAGAAACTGAAAATTCAATATAGATTTTTCATTAATCACCAAATAATAGGAAGCATTATTTCCAATTCACATTGTATAAGTTGTAAAGTGTTAAACTAGAAAGATTATACAAAAAACTTAACATAAAGCAAAACATATAGTGCTTTTACAGCGGACTCATATGAACTGCATGAAATATAACACAGCCTTTGTGATGTTCAATATTTATATTCATTATCTTGATAAAATATTTTACATCTATATTAAAATGTTAATCCATTCACATCTGACATATACTAGATCCCATCATCTAATAGACTTGGTTTTTTGGTTTTTTTTTTTTTTTAAAGCTGTATTTTGAGACTTAAAAGGCAAAGTAGTTAGCTTTCCTTTGCAGACACAAGAAAACTTCTAATTTCAATTTAGAATCATAAATCTTAGGTTCACTTTACTAAAGCAATAAATATATATAATGGAATCACTTAATGCAAACTATTAAAAAGTTATGTAGAAAACAAATGCAAAGCTACATTTAACACACAGATAGAAAGAGAAGGCCTGTTCAGATACCTGAATGGCAGTTTGCTGGGACCAAGCACATTCACAATCCAAAGTATGAATATTACACAATAAAAATATAGGGTGGCACAAGCTGGTAACTTGTCCCACAATACTTTGCGGATCAACACACTTTCTTGGGACACACACACACGTGGTATCCCTTCTGATAGTTGACAGTTCACACACAGTCCCACTTCTCAACTGTGCTCCAGATGCTATGAAACACTGTAAGAAGTAGGACAGGAGAAAGCCAGCCAATCCTTCATTTGTTTCCTTCCCCCTGCTCTGGAGATTTATCCTACTGCAATTTTCTCAATTCTTTTCTTACAAACATAACGTAACCTGTATTTAAATTTAGGAATGTGGATTATAAATAAACTCTGAAAATACTTTATGTCATCATAATCATTTTTAAGAATATAAAGACTGCTCAGTATAGCACTGGCCTGTGCCTGTATATCACCTCAGGAGACCTAAGAGGTTACAATGGTGCCCAATGGAAGCTCACATCACACTGAGGGGCCACCAGAGGGTGACACAGGGTCCCTGGAGTCACAAGGTACGCACAGTGCCAACCATACAACTGATTCTCATGATAGGTTTTATTTGGTAAAACAGAAAAGGAGCAAAGCACACTGGCTCATTTTCCAAGTAATGGTAAAGTAACAGTACCAGATGCTGATCTACACTGCTAGTGGAAAACCTTTTAGAGTTTTCAGTAACAATCGGCACGATTAGCATAGGTTTTCCACCACTGACCTACACCTACCTACCATGCTTTTAAAGGAGCATTTTCCAGGTAATCCTGGGGTGGCAGAGGACAATTTCCTTGGACTGTCTTCTTTAAAAATGAACATCAGTTCAGAGAATGATACTGTAAGGCAGATTTCTATACATTAAAGTGTACAAGAGGTTTAATGTTTTAATATGCTTTTAATTTTCTCAATTTTTATATTTTTCAAATAATGTTCTCTTACAATTAAGCACAGGACTTTTATGTCTTTGGTTCAGTAGTATATAATACTAAAGACAAACTGCCGGGAGTATTAAAATCTTTACCTACCTAGGCATTCACTTTTAAAACCTGTGTTAAGCATTCTAACACATCATCATGAAGGGTAAACTCACTCTTTTTCAAGGCTACTGCCAACAATCAGGATCAGGGCCACAAAACTCAAACCCCAATCAAGCTGTACCCAGAACCAATCCTAGAGTTCTGTAAGAGCTTGTTTCCTTTCCTCCCTTACATTTTCCCTCCCTCCTTCCTTTCTTTTCTTTGTCCTTCCTTCCCTTTTTTTGAAGGATCATCTAATTTCAAATATAGTAGTCTAACTTTTAAAACTTTTAGCACTTCTTAAAATAATTCAATGACAATGGTTTGCTACAATTGCTCTCTTTAGCTACTGTTTCAACCCTGAAAAACACTATCACAGGTTAACCTCACTTTTCTTTCATTTCGGTGTGTTTGAGTAGTTTGGAATAGAGAAAGAGCACACATTGCGAACAGCACATATGGGAACCTGACCCCTTGAGCTCATGACTACCTACAGGAATGGATGATTCACTGCTCTGAATAAATCGGGGTTCAAAAAATAGTATTTGCTACAGAGACAGACCAATGGCATAAGACACAAGATAGAGCACGGCCTACTCTTAATCAAGCAACAAAATGTGAACAAACTTTCATTAAAAAGGAATATGCTTAAGCTTTTATCAACACAATCCTATTTGCTCCCATATCGCTAATGAAAGCTATGTCCTTTACTGAAACAGTCATCAAGCTACATTAGCTGCACAAACATGGTTAAAGTTTAGTTACCGATGGCAATCCTGCAGGTCATCAGCATGCATAATCCAAAAATCACTGTCAAAGATAGACATCTGGGTGTTTATGACAGCCTCTTAGTGCATGGTATTCTCAATAAAATAATGAAGTTATTCGGGAAGCTCTGTGAGGGTCTGTGTGCCAGGGCTCCCAGCTCTGTCAAACCACTAACATTAACTCCTGTGTTCCCCTATGTAGGCCATGAATTAAGCAGTCTCCCAGACTAATGGGAAGACTGGCTTAAATTTGACCTTAGCTTTTTCTTTATAATTAGCTGATTCATTCCCCAGAGGAAAGACGTAATTAGCTTACTGGTTCAGAACTTCCTCAGGAAAGATATGGAACTGTTTCATTTAGAAGGGCTTTCCTCATCTCTGCACTGCATGCAACCTCCAATTTAGGTAGAAATTAGAAGTTATGAATTTCTCCCAGATACATCATCCTCTCAGCTGTCCACACAACAGCCCAGTACACTCAGACCATGGAGGCCTAAGGTAGCGAGGGTAGTGATGTTAAATAGTAACAATGCCACCTCGTAGAGAAAGCAAAACTAGAATTAGGGTTCCCAACTGTGTTTGTATCTCTTTCAACAGCTCCGTAATTATACTACAGGACATTTATTGGAACATTTCAAGTTGAGACAGTATGTTAGTAAACCAAATATAAACCCACAGAAAAGTACACATTCCAGAAAATTCTCTTCAAATGAAACTTTGATTTCTTTTCTCCTGATCCCTTGCCACAAACCCCAACTCTAACATTAGTTTCCAAATAAGACCTAACTAATAACACCACAATTATATAATATCACATGGACACCCACAATAACTTTTAACCTAAAAAAGTTTCTCCTACATAGGCATAATTTCTTCTTTTTAAATACATTTAGTAGAGGGTCTACAGGGTCTCACTACACAGATCAGACGCATATATTTTCAGCCTCCCCAGAACTGGGATTATAGGCACGCACCACCATGCCCAGTCTCAATCACAGCCTCAGTGCTCTCCGGGGGGTGGAACTGGCAAGGCATGCTGGGGATTGAATCCCAGCCACTGCACTCTGCCTAAGCAGGTGCTTTAGTCCACTGAGCTATCTTGGCCAGCCCCAGGCAGAAATGTTAAGACAAAATAAAATTTAGTAAGTATCAGCTAAAATTTTTAAAATGCATATTCTTAAGAATTGCCTAGAAAATGGACAATCTCCAATGTCCTTAAAATATGACGCTAAAAAAACAGCCCAACAGAGAAAAACATTTTAAAGAGAACAGAAACTATGAAACCAATTAACACTAATAATGCCCTAAATGAGACTAAAATTGTGAGGATGCCAAAATTTGACTTAGAATGATATAAAAGGTGTGAAGGACCCAGACATGCATTGGGCAAACACAAATTTACTTGGGAGAATAAAGCAGGCTCCATGAATAATGGTACACAGTCACCACACGATAAACAAGGCTCAGGCTGTGGACACCTCGGTAGGATACACAGTCACAAACTTTTCCACGTCCTCATCAGCTGAAAGTTTTCAAAGTCTCTAAAAATCTCAGCTTTTGGTCTTTCTGGATGTGTTTGTTTTTTAAGTCATATATTTTCCCGTCATTTTTTCCTATCCTATTCCTCTCCTCTCCAGTAAAACTTTAGTGGGCCCCATAACTCTTCCTCTCTGCACGCCATCTCCCATCTATTAACAGAGACAAGAAACTTATATCAGTCTGAACACGCCTTGAGAAGCCATCACTTCCACAACTACGGCTTTAGGAACCCTATAGTTCCCTTCCCAAACGGAACCATGAAACCCCCAGGATGCAAATGCAGTCCAGTTGCTGCATGCATACTGAGCTCTAATAAAGTCACTTGAAACTAGATTTGGAAATCTGTAGCTAACAGGAACCCTGGACAGAGTAGCTATATATGGAGTCCTCTCATATTTACTAGTCTGAATAAATGTAAAAGCTTGCAGGGAAGGGAAAAGCTAGGGAATGCATCTTAGAAGTCATGGGTTTCACTAAGAAAAGTGTGGCTGAAGCTTCTGAAGGCTCTGATCCTGTTCCCCACACCCCCGGCCTGTACCCCATTCACTGGCTGCCACAGTGCTCTCAGCAGCATGTTCCACAAGGTCAGGACCTGCTGTCTTGAGCCCCAGCTCCATAGAGCACCACCTCCAACAATCCTGTCCTCCTTTCTAGACTCATTTGTCTCCAGAAAGTCACTTTTGGTCTGTCACACATTTATTTTACTTTTTTTTTTTTTTTTTTTTTTCCATCTTGTTCCTACTGAAATGCAAGCTTCCTAAAGACAAAGATATTTCTATCAAATCTGCTCATTGCTGTACCACTGGCACCTAAAAATGTGAGTTACTTTAAAAGGCACTCAATAAGTTATTTGTTGAATAAATCCATAATCTAACAAATGGAATTCACAAGTGAACCCAGCTCACTGGACGGCTGGCAACCCAACACAGTGGCCATCAATCCTTCTCCAAACTCAGGTTTCCTAAAGATCACTTAAAATTGACAGTTAAAATAGACATTTTACAAATAATCATCTGGTGTCTCTGAGACACAAAACTCTTTGGAGTTCAAAAAATTCAGGTTGTTATATACTAAGTAAAATTGAATGTAATAAATAATTTTATATAAGTGCAAACTTCTTTCCCCAGTTACAGAAGAAATCTCCAAAACATTTGTATTCAGAGAAGTCAGAACACAGTTCTTCTTCATGACAGGAATCCTTTAGTCATCTGAATAGGAACTGGCATTAGAAACACCAGGAGACTCTCTGGGGATCTACCTCCAGAGAAATAGCTGAAAGCACTGTAAAATCTCCCCCTCTGAGTGCAAATACTGAAATGCAATATATAGAAAATTCCACATATGAGAGTTACACAATTCACCCAAGCCATTTATTTGTACAGGCTTCACAAAGGTACTAAAATTAAGTTTATAGCATTTTGTTCTTAGATATGAAAAGTTGAAGACCACACAAATGATACTAAAAGCCTTGATTCAAGGCATACCCAAAAAGGAATTTTATATTTTATTTCTTCAAGTTGTCTTAATTTGCCCAGGGAGATGGCTCAGTGGAATAAGTGCTTCCCTGGCAAGTGCAAGGGCCTGAATTCAATCCCCAGTTCTGAAAAAAAAAAAAAAAAGTTGTCTTAATTTGGGACTTTTTTCATTTAATTCATGCAAAGTTGAAAGAAAATCTCTCCATACGTAACTTTAAAAAAAAATCCATCACAGCAGAGAAGCCACATATGTAAGTGTACTTCTGTGAATGTGAAGCACTTACTGAAATTCTCAAACAAGCCACTTAACAAAAAAGTTCTAATTCTAGGGCACCAGGGAGATGGCTCAGCAGAATAAGCACTTGCCTGGCAAGTTTAAGGGCCTGAGTTCAATCCCAGATTCTGCCAAACAAAAAAAAAAAAAAAAAAGTTCTGGATCTATAAAGAAACTCTGCCTCTGGACAACATCCACTTTACTGTTTGCCAGGGCACAAAAGGCAGGGACAAACTACTGTGAAGGTAGCCTGTTAATTAGAAAAGGTATGGGACACATGAATCCTGCAAAGATAACTTGGAAAGTATGGCTGGCGCTGTCCCATCTGACAGTGGTTTTGATTTTTCGATTAATGAAATGTGAAGGACACTGGGGCTCAGGCTTCCCATTGCATGCAGGCAAAGGCACTGCTGCTGTTGGTTAGCAGCAGTAATAAGAAGCCAGGTCATCTGTGATGGTGTGGTAGCTTGCTATAGGGGAACCAGCCTTCATTGTGCTCAAGAGTGGTTCAAAACATACACGCATATAGAAACACACACTTTATTAGGAGACAAAAATAATTTGGTACAGTATAAGATAGCACTACCAAAGAAAAGCAGCACCCAGAAACATCAGGAGCGTACACTGCTTTCAGGTGAGGACTTCCACTCACCTTACACACAGACATACACAATCTATTCAAGAGACTCTGACAGTCTCAAGAGAACAATGTCCAGCCCCAAAGCTAAGCGAGCCTGAGTGTCCAGACCACTACCAAGATCTTGCCTCTGCTGCTGCTGATCTTCCAGGAGAAGAGACACACAGTGCTCAGCATCAGGGAAGCAAGTATGCAAGAAGCCCTGCCTCGTGATGGCCTCTTCTCCCTAGCTGGCTTTGCAAGAACTGTTTCCCATTCTAATCTGTTCATTTTTCAAATAAACAACTAGCATGGTAAGCAACAGGCTCTGAGAATTCACAGCAGCATTCATTTAAACTGAGCCCTTGGGAGTTGGTCACAGGCTCCCAGGTCCCCTCAGCATCCCTGGCCATGTAGTAAGTGCTCCCTTCTGAATTGCACCATCTTCTCAGCTTAGCCCACGGGGCCCAGGGCACAAAAGGGAACAGCAAGGGAGAGGCAGAAAAGGTGCAAATTCTGACTGGTAGTGTTTTTAAGGCCAAGTCCACAGAAAAGAAAAACAGTAAGAGAATTGAGAAAAGATAGAAGAAAAGCCCAGAGAACCACACAGGTGAAAGGGCATTTCATCCCTGACAGTAAAAAGTTTTTATCTCTGTTACTAAGTTTTAGAGATGGGCAGCGCTCTACCTGTACTGGGAACAGTAGTTTGGGCTCCTGCACTTGAGGACGTATCTTGGAAGGCAGATTTCTGTTTAAGTTACTTGGTGGCTAAATCATAAGCACCTTGACTAATATTAAGCCTTCACTGTAAAAACCACCATAAAGCATTAATATCAGTCAACCTAAAACACACTTAATTGACGAGTGACCATCTCTCCTCTAGCCATGTGTCATTCTATGCACACGTGCAGGTCTACTTCCAATTCTAATATCACCCATACTTAAGTTACAGTTTTCATCTACTTTAAAAATACAGTGTTCGATTTAATTCTATTAAACACTGTTGGTTAATTTATAAATTTTCATCACCTGTTAAGACAATTCCAAACTGGGAAATAAGTAGAAAAGTGTCCCTTAAACGGATAAAGTTTCCCAACTGTACTTGCCTCCTGTTTCATCTACCAGCTGCACTCTGCCTGTCCTTTCCTGGGCCCTGCATTAACTACAGGGTTCAGTGCTACTCAGATATGAGGCCAGACTCTTTCATTTTCCTGCACAAATGGAACCTGTGCTAGACTTAAGAGTGCCCAAGACCCTACATACACACATAAACACACACACACACACACACACACACACACACACACACTTTACTGGACTATTGGATCTGTCAAAGTTTTAATTAAACTTCCTCATGAAATAATAATAAAATGTTTGCATAAGTGAAGAATCGTCCTGACCACAAGTACCTACCCCCTTAGCGCAGTGTAGATCCCTGGGACCTACAGGTTACACACACAGAAGAGATCCATGCAGCGGCCTCCACATGCTCCATAAGAGCAAAGATCCAAAGACCAAGGCCCTCACCAGGGTGGCCTCGTCCGTTCCCTCAGCATCTACCTATAACCTAACCGGACATTTCTGAATGAACTTTAATTTTAAGCAAATATGTGGGCCTTGGCTTCCTGAAATACTAATACCAACTTAGTCTCACTGCTGTACCCTCAGGATGGACAGCGTCATTCCTATCCGTGTTGGATGTGACCCTACTGACTAGGACACAGGGCTGGCATGTCAACAGGGTTTTTCCAGGCCTGATGATAAACTATGCTGACCCAGTCATTTGCTTCCTCTGAGGACTAATGGTACATATTATTTTATGTTCCCTGCCAAAGTTTAAGATATAATTTTTAGCCATTGAGCAAAAATGACATTCTCTTTCTTCTTAAGCAATTAAAGTACTTACTTCACTCAAATGAACAATACTAAGAGCAAAAGTTAAACAGCAAGAGCACAGTTAATAAAAGTAACTGCTTGATCTCTACTTGGCGGCCTACGTACTTACTGAGATAGTTCCTTCACAGGTAAGTGGGCTTCCGCCTTCAGGCTCTCTTGACAGATGGACCACATGCAAACCAAACTCTAATGAGTTGAGTTCCACAGACTGGACTTCTGGTCTGCATGGTGCTCATACCTTCAACAACATGTCACATATACCTACTAGAGAAAAGTGTCTTTCTGACACTCTGGAATCACACTAGTTTTTTGACATTAAATACAAACATTACTGTTTTTTTTTTTTTTTTTTTCATTTATTCTGAGAACATCAACTTGAAAAACTAACGTTACTATCCAGGTGTGTTAGCACACACCTTCATCCCAGCACTTGGAAGGAGGAGGCAGGAGGATCACTGTGAGTTTGAGGCTAATGCACGCCACATAGTGAGTTTAAGGCCAGCCTGTAATACATAGCAAGATCCTGTCTTAAAAAAAAAAAAAAAAAAAGGCCTGATGTTCTTTCATTTTTATTTATGTATGTATTTATTCATTTTTGGCAGAACCAGGGACTGAACTCAAGCCCCTGCAATTGCCAGGGAAGCATTTATTCTACTGATCCATCTCCCTGTCTCCATTTTTTCATTTTTAATATATGTATTTGGCATTTAACAATAGAAAAAGAAATTTTCAGTCATTAATGAAGGGCATTTTATACATTTACTACATTTATGAAATTAATCATAAATGAAAATAAAATGAACAAAATTATACATTTAACACAGCTAAAAAAATTATGAAGTTCTAATCTAGACCTTTTCAGTTTCAAATGCTAAAGATTAAGTGAAATACCACTTTTTTTCTATTCTATTACCAAGTGAAACTAAATTCCTTGGCAAATGACCAAAAATTTCAGAAAATCCCTCCAATTTAACACGAATACAGGAGGTATGTAGGGCAGTGCTGGGTCTCCATGTTCTTATGAAAGGCATACAGCAATCTATCAGGCCATGATTTCCTGTTATTTGATGATAGCTTTTAGCCTGGAAACTAAATTCTCTCTTGTTTGGCTTTCTTCCTACAAACTAACAAGACCTTTAATATTATTATAAAATTGTTAAAGAAGGGAAGAAGCAATACACTCAGAGTAAATAGGAAGACATCAGTAAGCATCAATTTCACAAGTGGACACTGCAAACAGGTTTTACACATTTTGCAGTAGGTATGAAATAAGGCTGACAGGCTCCTTTGGCTGTGCATTAATAGTGCATGGGACATATTGTTCCAGAGGCTACTTCAGAACAAGCAGATTTTTCAAAAAGACACATCTCAGTTCGGATCCCCAAATGACATACCTAACTTACATGACTAAAGGAACTAAACATGCTGTGCAGAAAGTTCTATCCATTTAATTCACCTGAGGGGTGTGGACAATGGAGTAAATTTCAATGAGAACAGTATTTAATTGTGCCATAATTAGGCCTGGAGGGATACTGCTGTGGAAGACCACTCTCCAGCCACCAATATCCAATGCCTGTCACTCAGGTTTCTGAAATGCTTTCCAGAGGCACATGCACATAAAAAGTACCAAAATCTACACACAAACACACACACACACACACACACACACACAAGTGGTGTATAATGTATGGATCTGCATGCAATAAGAACATGAATATAAAATAATGTGCAATGAAAATGATTGCTCATTAAAAATCTTCCCTCACAAGAGACAAAATTCCAGGAGGAAAGAGATGATTTGTTTACCTATCTTCATAGTCCATGAAAACTTCTTGTGAAAAGCAGATGCTCAGCAAACATTATTAATAAATAAAGTATATTTGTATCCCTTCAATATTTATATTCTGGAATAAACATTAATGATAAATATGTTAGGACATTTTCCAACAAGTAGTTGAAAAAATCAGGTTTTGAGGGGGTAGCATTTTCTCACGCAACATAGTATTAAGCCCAAAAGACACAGTAAGATAACCTGAGAGCCTGCCATCTAATCTTATTTTATCTCCTGTTTAGTTTCTTTTGAGGAGACTAGAGAATATAATCTGTAACATTTTTAACAAAATGAGCATTAATTTCTAATAGCAATGTACCTTTGCATTGTAAAGGGCCAAAGTGACTTTCCAATAGAATTTTAGTCTTTTTCTCAATTTAAATTTAAATTTTGGTTCTACATATATAGAGCCTACAACCCAAAAGAATGAAGTAGTCAACTTCACCTTGGTGGGGTTGGAAGAACTATTTGGTCCCCACAGCAGTTGATTCCCTGGACAATGTAGAGCCCTGACTCTTCCGGGCTCTGAGTCAGGCCTGAGAGACCAGCAGGAAGACACCAGGCCTGACCTTAGCTGGCCCCCAGTCCTACTGAGGAGGTGATGAACAGCGTTGGCCTGAAGAGACATAAAGGTCAGCACCTTGGTCAGACACAGAAGACACAGGCAGGGAAAGCAGAGAAAAAAGCACAAGCATGAGTGGTAACCCATATGCACACTGAGACCGGCAATGGACAAGACGCTGGTAGGGTGGGCACAGCTGTGGCTGGATAAGTAAGCACCGCAGGACAGTGAAGGGCAGACTCACAGAGCCATGGGGGCCTGAAGGGATGAAACAGGGCTTGCAGGATCCAAGGGAAGATCTGGATACCTTTCCCTCCCTCCTTCTTTCCTTCCTAGGAACCTGGAGTCTAACAGAAAGGTGCAGCTTCCTAATGCATCAGATGGAATGTGCTGTGGTGACCCTGTTCCAGGTGGAGAATAAATATAACATCATTATTCTGTCAGCTGAATCATCAAATTAGGTTGGTCTAGAGCTAAGTCTACATAAAATAGCATGAAAAGTAGAATGCACAATATGCTTCCACGAGAAATGACAATTCAATGATGAACTTCCACAGGGATTAGCTCGGCTTCTTTCAATGTGTACTTTACAATTTGCCTATGGCTTTGAAACTGATGCTGAGCTCCTTTATATGGGCTTTCATGGCACACATGCCCATTTCTTTGACCCACACTTTTTCTTTCATACCTGTGATTTTTATTTTTTAACCTGTATCTCTCCCCTGCTAGATCTAAGCTTTTGGAAAGAATAGCGTATTAGGGTCTGATCCTGGGGAGCAACAGCAGCAGCTAATGGGGTGCACAGAGCTCTCTTCCAATCCCTCTAGGAGTGCTGTGAGCCATGAGGAAGGACTTGAGGGTCCCGCAAGACCACAGCCTAACTCAGTCTCACTTCTTCTGCAGGTGCCCCAAGAAGTCCACACACAGATCCCCTCTGTACCCTAACCACTATGACTCAGAGCTCCAGAAGCCGTGGCACAAACTGAGGGTGTAGCCAGATTAGCACAAACTTCCTTAAAAGTGAAAAACCTATTGCTAAAAGCCAACAGTGAAGTGACAAAAAATAAAAAAAGTAGGTTCAAATGTACCACACAGCATTTTATTTCACTATTTATTTTAATGTGAAATTATCAAACAGAAGGAAATTTTACCTGAAACACAAATTGGTTAATAGGCTGATGACATTAGTTCTTAGAACACCAAGAAAATTACTTCCATTATTAGGAAAAATAAAGGGTAAAGTTAAAAAACAGAAGTAAATATTCTAAACTTTTTTTCTTTTTGTGATCCGGAGATCAAACTCAGGCCCTTGCACTTCCAGGAAAATGCTTATTTCACTGAGCCATCTCCCTGGTCCTATACCATTTCTTTTAAACTTCTACATTCAAGTGCTTTCTCCCTAAGAATAAGCCTCACACATATTGTGTTTTAACTGAAGAAAAAGTTTCTTTAAGATGAGTTAATATACCTATAAACTTTAAAATGTAGTTCATAAACCCTAATATAACATTAATTTTATCACACAAAGGTGATTTTAAGATTTCACTTAAATATATAGAGGAAAACATTTTCTTGAACAAAACTACAAAAAGAGATGCTCCCATGCAAAGATCTAAAAACAAAAATTTTTAAAAAGTAAAACCAGAGGTACTGGAAAATATTCAAACCTGTTACCCCCAAATAAATTCCTAAGCTGCTCAGGGACAGTCAATGTCTACAACCACATAGTGCAAAGAGCTGGGATTCAAACATCCTGGTTTTCCTACTTCAGAAAGGGACCTTTATTGCAGACCACAACAAGAGCCTTAATTGTTCTGGTGGGCAGCTCTTCATGTTTAATGGATATAGGAAGAGAATCTTACTCTACACCCCTCACAGAGGCTTCTCAGACCCAACCCTCCTTCTGACCTAAGATGTTTCGAATGTCTTACACAGTTACTGCCTTCCTGGCACTTTGATGACTCATAAGTATTTTTAGGATCATAAATCTACCATAAACATCCTCCAGTTTGCCAGTACTTGCTAGTAGCACTGAAACACACACACACACACACACACACACACACACACACACACACACACATACTTCTATAACCAATAGAATTAAATTAAGTTCCTCTACCACAAATACTATTATCCACCCAAAAAGTATACTGAAAGACTGCAAGAAGGTACCGAACCCTATGAGCAGAACATTAAACAGAAATTATTTCTGCCAATAACTGTAAAGAAGATACTTACAGAAGCTAGACTGTCCCATCCATACAGGCACCTGACAATGCAATGTACACATGAAAATCTCACTGGTCGGAACCAAATAAATCACTGAATTATACTTATTTTTTCTTAAAAAAAAAAGGGGGGGATACTTGTTTAATTTCATTCTGAAAGCACTACTGAGTTTACCTTTTCTTTCTCAATGACTTCAAAAGCTAATTGTCTAGTTTAGAACAAATAATCACGCCAACTAACAGCTAACAACTATCTTTACAAACAGAAAAAATAAAAAAAAACAAGTCCAGAAGGAAAGGAAAGGACTATGAAGAATTAGGGTGTTTTATTGTCACAGTTTCAAAATAAGAGGAACCCATAAACAAATGGGTGAAAAACCCAAAACTTACAATCAATCCAACACACAAGTAGACACTCAAATGTCAAAGCAGACAAGCATCTTAATGGTACCTCTCTGTGACCTTAATTCTTATCCAGTTACACAAGTAGGTGACTCTGAGACAATGTTACAGCTTATATCTAGATGATCCCCTACCTAAAGCCTTATAGGCGTGGTTTTACTGAAGTGGCTGGATCTAGTGGTGTGTGTGATGCCAAGACTGACTCCTGATGCTATGCTAGGACACCAGCACTAGGATTAAGGGTGTGAGTGCTAACTGCCATGAGCAGTCTGGATAAGACAAACGGAGCAGAATATGATCACTTGCTGTCACTGCCTGCAATGAGCTGTTTTTCCTCTGCAATGCCCCTCTGCCAAGTGTCATTCTGCCTTGGAGTCAGACAACTATGGCCTAAAACCTCTAGGAGCTATCGGCAAAATCTTTCCTTCCTTAACCTGTGGGTGGTGGGTATTTTGTCACACCAATATGTTAAGTACATACAGCAAAGCTGTCAGCTGTTCACTGAAGAAGAAGGCAGGAAGAAAATATAATCTAGAAGGTTAGACTACAGAGGTCCGGAGTACAAGGAGGTTTGTTACAAGGACCACTTTGGGAGCAGCTACTAACACAAGAATACCCAGTGTTCATTTTCCTCTATAGCTCTGAGGGTGCTCTGTTCAGTGATAGAGGAGACCACAGTGTTTAAGATGGAGAGCACATCAGGATCAAAGCAATGAATACAACTGGCCCCTGGCAGTTTATGTACACAATAGAGTTCTCTTCTCTCCAGAGCACATCACGACACTACACCAAGGGGACCACATGTTCCAGCAGCAGCTACTGGGAATTACCAAATTACATAAATTAATGGGGCATGGCACTAACTAAATGATGAGTGTCTTGCATTTCTGCTCAGTGAGCTGCTAGAGTTATTAACTCAGTCAGGTCCAGGAGACAGGCCATTACACGCTGGATGGGCAGTTTATTGTTTCCCCTTCTTAATCAGATTTCTGTTTGTGTTAGTCTTCGAGGTTAAAATTTAGGACATTGGGAAATCAGATACACAGATGGTTAAAAAAAAAAAAGAGCTAAGATATGGGTAAGACAAACACAGAGAAGGACTGAGAAAAGAACAAAAATATTAAAATGTTTAGTGAGCAAATGAAGTCTTAATATTTAAGATATTAATATTAATATATGTAATATTAATATTTAAATTTGTTAATATTCAAAAACCACATCTAAAGATTTTTAAAGACAAACACCTAAGGATGGGACAACTGTGGTCCAACCTTAGAAGGATCCAAACAAAACAGAATTAATATGCTTAGAAGAAATGAGAAACAGGCCTTGTTTTAAGGAACAGAAATAGCAACTTGAAAATAATTCCATAAAGTATAACCTACTGCCAAAATGTAATTCATCTATAAATCTTTATTTACAAATGAAGAAAATGACTTAACCTCATATGCAGGGCTCAACCATATCATATTCTTGAAATGGAGGGTTTGTCTAACCTCCAAGAGCTGGCCCCAAGGAGCAGGCTGGCAATCCTAGGAATTCACCAACACCCTTCTCAGGGGCACACTGGTGAGTCACTCTGCTATAACAGTACAGGAGCAAAGCAGGATTTTCACATAAAAACAATTTAGGTTCATGTTTAACTGTATTAACTGGGGCGTCACATCCTGGTGTGAACTATCAGATTGCGATTGCATGGCACTGTATCAATTCAGAAGGTCTCCATATCTTGCTTTTCTGTCTTCAAAGTACTTCTTTCGTGGCCCCCAAATACATTCCAGGGACTGGGGGGTGTGGTACAGACACAGGATGCTTACCTGGGACAAGTGAGGTCTTCTCTTCAATCTCTAAGGGAGGACTCAAACAGGTTAGGTTGTTTAGATATGAAAATGCTTCACACTGAAGTTCTTAAATTAAAAATGGGAAATACCCCTAATCCGCATAAATGTTCACAGAGAGCCTCTAGCCCACAAATGATTTATTTACTACCAAATGCAAAAAGTGCGATGTCGGGCACAAAATGGGGATAGACTAGTAATTTAAAGACATGACCTTAATCAGTTACTTTTTAAATGTTATTTTTAAAATCTAATTAAGACACATATACACTTATGTGACATGACCTGGAAACTACTTTTTAAAAATCCACTTATCTTCAGTTGGAAACTCACAAGCTACTAGCTGAACATTCAAGCTCTGAGGAGAAAGAATTAGGAAAGGCCAAGTTCTAGGGAAACAAGCAACAGAGAATACAAGTCAAGTTTAATTACTTCTTGTGGCTGAGAATGCTGGTCTAAAGTAAGATCCAGTGAAAATGGGTCTTCCAACCATGTCACACATCACAGAATCCCAGGTTTTCCTCAAGGCCCATGAGTCTCTAGGGAAACCACCGTTCACTGAAAACTGTTCCTCATTCCTGAGTAAGGCGACCACGTCCCCAGCAAGGTGGCAGCAGCTGTGACTAGGAGCAAGTCTGCATGAGTGACCTCCTGGAGTGCATGGGGTCCATGGCAGGGCCTGACCAGACTGCTTTGGAACTTAGAAACTGGGCCAGAACCCTCCCAATATCCCTTAGCTATGCAGCTTTCTTCAGCTGCCAAGCTGATCCAGGCAACTCTCTGACCTCTGTCTATACCACACAGAGCACACACTCATATACTTCCACGTGCCCACACACACCTTCATCACACACCCTTACTTCTCCCCATCAGCACAAGTCAGGACGCAGAAGACACTGCCCTCTTGAAAACACATATAGAAGTTTCTTTCCAAAAAGCAGTACCTAGACACACCACAGGGCTGTGCAATTCAGCATACATTAGGACTTTCTGACCAGGAGTTACACATCATGAGTTCAAATCCTGACTCTTCCTTGCCTTATCTGTGTACTCTTGGGTGGTCATTTAATGTTTCTGACCCTCACTTAGTGTATCCATAACTCCTGAACAAAGATGTCACTAATATGCCCTCCAATTCAAACTACTGTTTTTTGTTTTTTTTCTTTTGTGGTGGGGATCAAACTCAGGACCATGTACTTGCCAGGCTGGCACAGAATGTCAATGAATTATAGAATAAGTTTGGGTATTTGTATAGACCAAATGTATTTTACCTCAGGGTGACTGGGATCAGAGTTACCTAATGAATAACTAGATTCTGCAATGGTGCAGAGTACCTTTGCACCGTTTTCCAAATAAGGAGTGATACTAGAAAAAGGAAAGAAAAAGATCAGTTGCTGTGTCTTTAAATCACTTTTGAGGCTAAGGTATGTTTTTGGTTTTTTTTTGTTTGTTTGTTTGGGTTTTTTTTTGTATTTTTAGGGAAGGGTCTACAGAGTGTTTAGGGTCTCACTACTAGATCAGATTCATATTGATCTGCCTGTTTACAGCCTCCTAAGAGCTGAAATTATAAGCACTTGCCACCATGTCAGTCTCAATTGCCATCTTAGCACACCCTGGGGGCGGGGCTGGCACAGCAGACCTGGCCCCTGTGCCTGCTTGCAGGCCCTTTAATCCGCTGAGCTATTTGGCCAGCCCTCAAAGTATCTTTTTTGAACAAACTCTTTATGTTTGTTTCTTAGAAGCCTTCCATAGATAATTCAGGCTGATACCAACCTCCACCAATATGAGCATATTTATTCTCTACCAGACAATGCCCAACCCTTAGTATACAAAAATAAATCAACCATGCACTGGGGATAGCTCAATGGTACAAGTACCTGCCTGGCAAGCACAGGTCCTGAGTTCATTCCTGGTACCAAATCTCAATCTCAATCTCAATCTCTCTCTCTCTTTCTCGCGCTCTCTCTCTCTCTCTCTCTCTCTCTCTCTCTCTCTCTCTTTCTCTCTCTTCCCCTACCCCTCCATACTTCTAAAGGGCCTATTTTCATCTATTTCAGTAACATTAATTAGAGAAAAGTTAATGGAGAGACTACGTAACTAACCTCTTCAATCTGTGAGTGGAAAAACCTAAAACACATGAAGTAGTCACCACGTAGAGTTTTACATTCTGGTTTTAACCAAGTCCATGGAATAATATAAAGTAAGAAATAACTTCCTCCCTTTCGCAGAAAGAGCAGAGAAGATGGGAGAGTGCACATCACAGAGATACGCAGGGCTCTGGTTAAAAGAGCAGGTCCTGTCACTTCACAGGACATTCACCTTCTATAATCCAAAGGACATTAAGGTTCTTAACAGCTTTTCCTTGAAGCCATGACACACACTATACATGATTCAAGTGTGTTATTGTTAATACAGAACGTCACAAAAGTCCCACAATGCCACTCCAGCTCCACTCTGCCTTGTATCAAAGTCCTGCATCAAAAATCCTGCCTTAAAATTGTCAGATGCCCAGTATTACGACTCTGGCAAAACCATATTAGAGCTGGCTATTAGCCGAGCTATACCAGAATTTATGTGTCACTGACAAAAAAGGAAACTTTTCTGCTATGAAACTGAGCTATCAGAAATATCAGCTGCATACACTTGAAACAAAACTAAAGAAATGTAATGAGACTGGAGAAGTTTCTCTGTATTTGTTACAATGGATTTTAAAAACTGACTTCCCATCAACATGTTCAAAAGATAAAGAGATGCAATTTGGTTACACAAAAGAAGGACAGGCAACTGCACAGCAATGTCCATCCCTAACCCATCCACCTCTGCCCCTGTGCTGTCCCCCTGCGCTTGTGCTCATGCTAAACCTGCCCTCCTGGAGCACCAGCTCTTCACCTCCCGTTAGGCTCCCGGGCAACACTGCTGTACCTGCAATTCTCTAGAACAATACACCTAGCACTGACAGCTAATTTTCATCATTATATCCCTGCAGAGTGCAAAGAAGCCTACTGCACTGGGCTATGCCACTCTGCACAGATTATTTAATGTGATACACTGACAGCCTGGAATTCTTGTGTGATTGACATTTTGCAAAAGTTTGGAACACATGGGTTATCCTCCCAAGTCCCTGCTGCTGGCCCCCTAAGGGAGCTGTCTTCAGCTTTGCTCTGAACTATCCCAAGAGCTTCTAGTCTTCCTTACTGAATCCAGTTAATCTGTGGACAACTTACCTTTTCAAAACAGGGTGCCAATGGCTCCTCTAAAACCTACACTGATTCCATCCATTTTCTGTTACAGTATTTCCTACAGCACACTGGGTTTGAGCAACTGCTTGCTATGGCCCATTCTTGAACTGTCACTAGGTACATTAGCATATTAAAATGAAGGCTTGAGGTGCAGCAACCTGTTTATCTCTCATTGAACTAGCACACTCCACTTTCTTGAAAAAGGACTCTTCCTCTCCCAGAACATGCACCAAGGAACAATTTGGAAAACATTGTATTATATTTCATTTCAAATACTTTGCTAGTTTGCTAGTCTCCGCCTTCCTGTCATCCTATAGTCACCACCCAACTCATCTCCCGCCTCCTACCATTTCCTATGGTCTTGATGTCATAAACACACAGGTTATTTTTCCCCAGTCTCTCACACTCGGGTTTGCCCTCTGCCTTCCCTGTTCTGCAGTTTAATTCCACAATCTCCAGAGTCTGGTCACATTGCATTGGCCCTAACACTTTCCCCACTGCCTCATCCTTCACAGGCCTCTGCCACTCCCAGTTAGTATGCAAACTCCATAAAGAAGTACTATGCCTTCAGGCCTACAGTGTCCCAAACTTGCAGCAAGAGTGTGTGCACATTTACACTTCTGATCTGCTGACACACACGCACGAATGACAGGGAGGAGTCAGGCAAGCACCAAACCATGGCAATTTTCCTGAAGCAAGGCATACCAGCAAGTGGCTCTCTGTCATTATGATCGACAGGAAAGTCACATGAAACATGAAACATGAAACATGCAGGTGACCCGAAGTGACTCCAGAATAGCACTTCAGGCCACATGTTCCTGGGAGAACAAGAGTACAGCAAGAGCACTAGAAGGATTTTCCAAAAGAAGAAGCAAGACATATTCTGTGGTCAGGAGATAATCAAGTCTGAAATAATTAGTAATAAAGTACAACTTCTTTGGACTAGAGTCAAGACATTTTAGTATGATAATAAAAATAAGAAAATTATCTCCATATATCACCTAAGTATAAAACATGTACAAGTTAAATCAATTTATGATTCATCTTGTATGCTTCAGAATACAGTCAGGAAACCAAAAACCACAGCAGAAACTCCAACAGAACTTTAGTACAGGAGCTTGGTATCAGGGTCAGAGCACTGAGAGGGCCAATAGCAGCGTGGAAGTAGTGAGATCCAAGCAGCAGCAATAATCTGCTGTGTGATACCGTGTGTGTGTGTGTGTGTGTGTGTGTGTGTGTGTGTGTGTGTGTGTGTGTGACCTTACTTTTCAATGCCAAAGAAGTACAAAAAACATGCCTTTGCCTCCCAGAAGTTTACAGTGAAGTGAGATTTGCATTCCCAAGAGGGGCTGCATGCAAATCAGCAGTGTTTCTCTTGAGATCCCCAAAGGGCCTGCAGACTGACGCTGTCCCTGCAGATACTGCGCTCAGCCCCAAGCATGAACATGCTCTGGCCAATTAGAGAGGTCAGAACACAACAAATCAGGCTCCTTGTACCTCAAGCATCCCACAACCCTAAACAAACCTGAAAATCATGTAAACAGTGTGTTCCAAAAGAAAGTAAAGAGAGAACTGTTTGCATTCATTTTTTGAATTAGAATGAATTCAAAGATGACAAGGAAAGATGATTCATTTGGGGCTTAGACAACAGTATGGAATAAATGAAAATTCTCTTCAGAAAAAATCAGCTGTCATCTGATTAATGCTTAAAGATGTATGTATTGACACTCTTTATAAAACAGTAAACATATAATTTCCCCCAACCACATGGGGCAGGGTTTCAGCTTCACCATTTCTGCTATCTAGTGCACATGTAAAAAACAGCTCTGTTCATGTTATTTACTTTAAAAAAGCAGGGTCTGCTCACCTTTTTACACTGCGATTATCAAACTGTCCTTTTCGCCCAAGAGCATTAACCATCAGCTCTGGACCCTCAGTCCCTCCACAAAAATAAAATCTTCCAAATTCTATTTAGTAGAATTATTATTCTGTCTGCTCCGCATGAGCAGCTACTCTCTAGCATCCAAACATAAATTAATACCTGCTCTAGGTATCAATCAATGATTCCTAAGGGTTAAGCAACATTTAACAGAAAAAAAAAATGAAACTTATTGCTTTAGGTGTTTTAAAATATGTTGAAGAAGAAAGTCATTACTACAAAGTTAGGTGATTTCAATACCCAGAACTGTATGGATTTTATCCTCATAGAATAATATAAAGTGTTAGCAAAACACAAGTAAATTTAGTTTTATAATTTTATTTCATTTTATATAATATAAAATTATTTTAAAAACCATGTCTTTGGGCCAGCCAAATAGCTCAGCACATTAAAGCACCTGAAGCAGGCACAGGCACGGGGGCCAGAGTTTGACCCCCCTGGGGCATGCTGAAACTGGGCAATTGAGACTGGGCATGGTGGTACATGCCTGTCATCCCATCTACAGGCAGATGTAGAAATGAGATCCTCAACACCCTGTAGACACTTTTCAAAAATAGAAAAAAAAAAGTAAAAAAATAAAAAATATGTCTTTGCTATCATTTATCATTACATTAAACCATTCATTAGAAAGTACAAGAAGCTACCCTAGAGTAAGACATCAGAAATTATTCATCCATTGCAAGGGGAGAGATGAGTGTTCTTTTCTCCACTTTGCTTTTGCTCTTCTTTTCTGTTTTTAGTGTGTTTGTTGCTCAAAAAATACCAAAGTGAAATGGAAAACAAAGAATAAGTACAGAATCTAAGGAGCTGTAATTTGTGAGAGAGCAAACACTAGCATTTTAATTACTTAGTATATTCATCTCAGTTCTCAGAACTAATTGGGTTTCCTATATATTTAGGAAAGGGTCTACAGGGTGTTCCAGGTCTCACTACTAGATCTGACTCTGTAGAGATCCACCTGTTTACAGCCTCCCAAGAGCTTGGATTACAGGTGTGCATCATGCCCAGGCCCAATCTCAATTGCTATCTCTGTGTGTCCCGGGGGCGGGGCTGGCATGGTAAACCTGAGGATTGAAACTTGAGCCCCTGGACCTGCTTGCAGGAGCTTTAATCTGCTGAGCTATTTGGCCAGCCCATCCCACAGTATTTTTTGATTTTGTTTCATATACATTGACTTATTTTCTTCTGCAGCACTGAGGATCAAAACCAGGGTCTCACACATGCTAGGCAAGCAATCGAACTCTTCGCTACATCTCAGTGGTTTTCATTTTTTGATTTTGAGATAAGATCTTGCTAAATTACTTAGGTGGCCTAAAATTTGAAAGCCTCCTGCCTCAACTTCCCAAGCTGCTATGCTTATAGTGTGTCACATCACACCCGGTCCAACAGAATTTGAAAATATTTAATGTATTTCTTTTATTTTCAAAGTAAGACAGAAGATGAACACATTATATTATCAGTCTTCGGTTTAGTTTTGTAATGTATGATGAGGATGAGGCTTAATTGCTACAAAAGAGGTTTAGGATTTTTCTATCACATCACATTATGATGACAGTTTAATCAATGCATTTAGAACATAACAGAATATTAACAAATGAATTTACTGTTTCTCTGTCATTCGCAGGGCTAAAAGGCAACCAAGCAGCCTTTCAATTTTGATTTTGGATGACTACAGACTTATTCTGAGATGGTGTATCAGATATCCAAGCAACAGTTTATTGAAGATGTTATTAATGTGCACTCTCTGTAATATTTAATACCAATTTTTAAGTCAGTAACAAAAAAATCTCTGAGTCCTTAGACCTTGAGAATCCATGAGATTTTGGATATAAATTAATCTAAACTTCCTCTGAACAGATTAAGAAACTGTCCCCTAAATAATTTTAGTACCTTAGTCAAGGTCACATGGTTAACAAAGTGTAGTGAGAAAAGCCAGAGACTAAAAGTGAAGCAGGCTTTGATCCAAACCTGAGCTCTGCTTCCTCCTATATCATGCTGCACACACAACTGTGTCCTTCAGTGCCAGGATTTCTAGAGCTGTAAACAGGACTGAGAAGGGAGTATTTCATATGCTGCTGTATCAAATAAATGTAATAGAATATTACAATACATAAGGTAGAAAATGTACATGACCACCTAAATCATCAAAGAAACAGCTACATAAGAAACAGAGCTTTTGCCTTCTTGCCTAGGTGAGCAAGATAATGATGTCCTTATTTAACTTGCTGGTGTCTTTTGATTCAAAATACATATTTTTACCATTGGATCTGAAAGTTGTCCCAGCTACCTGAGTCTCATAAATTCGAAAGTAAACCATTTGCCACCTAAATATTAAAATAGTAAAATCAGCTCAATAGAAGTGATTTTTAGGGCTGGCCAAATAGCTCAGTGGATTAAAGTGCCTGCAAGCAGGCCCTACTCCCAGGGCACACTGAAATGACAATTGAAACTGGGCATAGTGCATGAGCCTTGTAATACCAGCTCTTGGGAGGCTTTAAACAGGTGGATCACTTTGAGTCCTATCTTGTAGTGAGATCCTGAATATCCTATAGGCCCTCCCTTAAAATAAAATTTAAAAAAATGATTTTCAGAACACTTCCCATTCTACTCATTATCCCAAGCTTCTTTTCCCTGAGTGAAATTAATTGGTTTCCTAATTTGATTAGGTTCTCCTATAACCTGGTTTGCAATCAGAATTGTGGGTGAGATCGGGTTTGTAAACTAAGGCACCCCACACCAGATTTATGAACCACGGGAATTACCCACTGCTCTTCTGAGTCCAGCACAAAAGTGTTCCAGAGATTAAAAGCAACATCACTTTGCACATGAATAAAGGTACAAAATAAGAAATTGCCACTATAGCCAAAATATATTCTAACACCCTCACCCCTTTCTTTCCTGAGCTCAGATATGAGGTGTGTATTGATCTGAGCCTAGGATAGAGATTCGTGATCCCAAAGTGAAACATGGTCTTCAGCTGCACTCATAAAGCAAACTCATAACACAAATATCACCACATGTGAAGGCAACAAAAGTCCTGGAAAGAGGCATACTGACATCCCCTCCACCAAAGCTTACATGCTCTTTCCCTTCAGAAGCTCTGGGCCAGACTATCAGCAGCAGAACCCACTTAGGAAGGGTGGCCCTACTTATCGATCACATTGCCCAGAGGAAAAACAAGGCTTAGGCAAAATGGATCTGGAGAAAAGCAATACTATTTTTTATTTCCCAATGAGGAATAAGGTTTACAGAGCTGCCCACTTCCACAATAATAATTAGTAATGGGCAGCAAAATCCAGATCCAAACTCCAGCATAATTTTAAGCCCAGGACCTATAACTATTGCCATTGTCTTCATCCATGAAGACCAGATGAGTAAGTTCAATTTTTCACCATGGTCTCAAAGAAACTCTCATAAACATGACTTAATTCTTGGTTTGTGCTGACTAAACATAGACATTAGCATGGTTGCAAAGAAAATTACTAAAGGAATGTAAACATCAACAGAATTCACTTTTTTTTTCCTGATTTACACATGCTTTTCTTCCCCCAGCTTGTAATAACTTAATCATGAGAGCAAGACATATTACTGTTAAACAGAAGAAAAGAGGAAAGTCCTTGTGCCCACATTTGTAACTCTTTCATCATTGGTTTAACTATATTCATCCACGCAAAAAAAAAAAAAAAAAGGTATAAAAATTAGGGGTTTTCCCAGTCCCTAAAGACCATATGCTGACTCACGTGTAGTTCTACCTCTAATTCTACATTGTAAATATCTGAAAATACAAAGCTAATTATCAGCAGTGTTTTCTTTTTACCTTTACAACCTGAATTTAAAGCTCAGCCCATACTGCCTTTCGCTCATTCAGAGCCATTCTCAACTCCACTTGCTGCCAGCAGCTGCTGTCCTGCATGGCAGGTGTCCTCCCACACCCAAGATCTCTGCAGCTGGGTGGGAGGCAGGCTCCAGGCAGCTCACCAGATGCTGGCGCAGGTTCCCTGGCAGATAAGAGAAGGTCTTGCTACGAATGTGGCAAAGGAGTACTTCAAAAGCAAGAATAAGCTAATGCGGGTCCTCTTCCCAACAACAGGACCCGGCTTTGCTCCTGATCAACTCAGACACCGAGGTGCCTGCCTGGCAAGTCAAGGTCTCAAGTTCAATCCCCAGTACAAATCATCAAAATAAATCAATTCTGGCACCAAGTTTGTTCAGAAATCTCTCATGCCCCATTGTCCAGGATATGTAAGAATCAGTGTTTTTACCAAAAACTAATCTCTCCTTCCATCCCACTTAAACATAAAGTTGGGGAAAAGCATACCTGCACTAGAGTTCAGGGCACTACATTTCTCTTAGACCACTGAGCTATCTCCCCAGCAGGGCACCACACTTCTCAATCTGCCAAGGCTTTTGGCTAATTCAACCAACCATCAATATTACTTTCCTAAGATTCCTAGACTTTGCTCAAATTCTGAACAAACACAAAAGAAACAATGCTGCACATATATGAATAGCAGTGGGGAAAAACATATGGAAATTACTCATGAAAATGCTTTGCATATTTTTGTTTACTGGATCTATAATGACAGTTGTAGCCTGTGTTAAGACGGAGATCATACACAGACTCCAACAGGCAAGATACTCAAGTTTCCAGGGCTCCAACAGGCAAGATACTGAAGTGTCCTGTCACTAAGATGCCAAGATGTTAGCCCCAGGGTCCTCTTGCTCAGACTGAAATCACAAACTCGTAAAGTTCAGCTTTTTTAGCATGCATAACCCTGAGCTTTTGAATCCAACACCTAGCAGCACTTCGGAGTAGTAGTTGCCAATTGGAGAAGCAGCTAAGGTTACGGGTGACAATCAGGAGCTCTTCCAGCACTAGAAAAGGTAGCTCACAGCAATTACCTATAGCTCTGACTGCTGTCTAGCCAGGAGCCATCTTCAAAGTTACCAGTCCAGCTACAGTGATCTCTGGTGCTCTCACCACTCAGCATAAAGTTCAGTGTACTCTACTTGAGATAGAAATCACAACCAAAGATATGCCATGGGCAACAGGCTTGATGGGAATTCATGCTGCAATGAAAGGGGCACACCTGAACAGAGTGGCCTGCTGGGGGGTGGCAGAAGGTGGGGGGGAGGCTGTGGAGGTCCAGTTTTCTCTTCAGTCACAGCTAGTGGAAAGTTCCTCACAGATCTGATTAAGGACAGCTGCTGAGGGGTGGATGACAGGGAGGAGCCACAACTAACTTGCAGCAGCCCAGGCAAATCCTCCCAAGGTCGGCGGGGATGGGGTGGGTGGGGGCTGACAAACCATGGTGGCTGTGAGATGCTTGGGGAGCTCACAGGAGTAGAATAAATAAGTAGCACCTCTTGGGACTGTCAGGCCCTGCTCTTCATCTCAGCTACTCATGTTGAAATACAATTATGCTAAACAGCAGCGTTTCCATGGCCCTGACTGCAAAATAGACCGGCCCTGCTATACCACTTTTAGACCCATATTTACCAGTTACAGATGTGAAAGGCAGATGGTGAACATAGGCCTGGCACCCGTCTCCCACCTGCTCTTTGTACAGCTCCTTAAACCCAGAGCATTAATCAAAGATTAAAAGACCAGGATACTGTGAAAACCACAGAAAGAGAGTTCTTTTCCTTCTTCAACTCAACATTTGTAATACTTATGCCAAGCATCTTCAAAGTAAACAACTTAGGCATGATCTACAAGCTGTTTCAAATTTATTTGTTGTAACCTAAATAACCATTTGCTTTGATAGTGTCCCATAGACATACTCTAGATAAGAAACATTAACCCATGTGAATACAAAAGAC
Organism: Ctenomys sociabilis; assembly: GCA_004027165.1. Classification (NCBI taxonomy): domain Eukaryota; kingdom Metazoa; phylum Chordata; class Mammalia; order Rodentia; family Ctenomyidae; genus Ctenomys; species Ctenomys sociabilis. The sequence goes on along the minus strand of PVKA01001172.1, from coordinate 11,744 downwards.
ACAAAAAAAATAAGTTGAATTCACTGTGGTATGTTACATAATGAAAAACAAACTCTCGGTTTATTTCCATCTACATTAGATACCATAAAGTATATTAATAAAGAAAAAACTCTGTCGGGTACTGGCTTCATAGTCAGTTAGAGCAAAAAGGAGACCTAGAAATTATATTCTGGACCACCACAGAACCTTTACTTCATAATAACAATAAAATTATTGTTCTGGCCAATCCAAAAGTAGAAGCTCTGTATAATAGTCAGCACACATGACCAATCAGAGGCTATCCTTTATTATAAAAGTATTCATGAATATAATACATGTCATTCATGACAACATGTACGAGGAAATACTAATAAGTTGTCCCTTTTTAAGAAAATCACTGATATATACATGTATTATAAATACTTAGCACTTGAGAAGCAGCTATATGTGCTAGATATATAAATCCAGGAAATAACAGCAGCAAACCTTTCTACAATGCTCACTCAATACTCCAGAACAGTTCTAGTTACTTCAGATCTGTTAGCTCTTCAGTCTTGAAAACAGGCTAGCCAAGGCTGCCTACATGATTGATAACCAAATCCCATGGAAAATGAAATGCAAGGTTCCTATTAAAATAGCAGGAAAGAAGCCATGTCTTTGTCCCATGTTGCTCAGCCTGTCATATGCTCTCTGCAGGGGAAAAGGTTGGACTTCAAGATGCTGGGCTCTTTGCTGTCCAAGGCACATGGCACTGTACCCCTGGCTCATCGGCCACCCACACCCAGGCATCAAGCAGAAGCAGGAGGAGGAATGAGTAAGAGAAGCAGCCCAGAATCCTGCCAAACTCTGGACATGACAAAGGAAACTGAAAACTAATAGGGGCACATCAGATTACCAAGCACAGGGCTGCACATGGCACTGGGCCATGCAGTCACTGGTCATCTGTGGACCTGGCCCAGACTGAAAAAACAAATACAATCATCATCTCCATCTTGCTGGACAAATGAGCTTTGCTCACCTTCACCCAGCACATAGGTGGCAGAGCAGCAGTCAAGGTCCATCCTGGAGTTGCCATTATTTCTACTACACTAGAAGGCAACTGAAAGAAACATAATTGCAATTTCTAATTATCTTTCATTTCATTGCGATTATCTATGGTCTAGCAATGTCTAGAACTCATGAATAAAATTACTATAAACAAAAAAAACTAGAAAAAAAATCTGAACCTGACTTATTTATGTGAAAGACACAGTAACATAGAAAGGTGACTATTTGCTGAGTTTAATTTCCAAGAAAATTAAGATGGCCAGGGTCAGGGAGAATATAACAAGCATTAGCAGCAATATGTGCCCCCATTCTCAAAGGTGGGATTCTCAAAGTCATATTACATCAAGTACGGAGGCTCCAAGACCTACAGCAGCATTTCGCACACGAGACTGAGGCTGCTAGTAATGGGAAAAACTGTCAGTATTTGAAGCCCAACAAGATGTTTGTCTGGAATATTTACATCTCTTTTGAGCACATCTTTCTTTTCTGACAATTCCTTTTACTTCTAACATATAATACCATAATCATACCCAAAACAAGATTTTTAAATTTTCTCATCATTTACACTAGCACAGAATTTCAATGTCCTAAAAAGTTCATTCATTTGCTCAATAAGTATTTATTCAAAAAATCTTATTTTCTCTTTAGTCTTTGAATTTTACACTTAGAGGTTACTTGATCATGTGTAAAGGTTATGCAAGTACATCAGTAGGAGCTTGCTGCCTAACCTCCCCACACTAACTAATCTAGGCTTTCCAATGAGAGCTCATTTCTGAAATATGCAATGTAGGAAAACAAGAGGAAAAAGGGAGCCTCCCCAACATCAGAGGCCACCTTAGAAAAACTAATAACAGCTCTAGTCCTCTGTGGGAACAGGGAAAAAAATACACCCTGGAAAATATAGGCAGCACTGTCTCTGTGAACAACCCGCCTGCCCCCCCCCCCCCCCCCCCCCCCCCCCCCCCCGCCCCACCAGGACTCTAATTCACTTGTATACCAACAAAGCCTGCTACTAGTTTACATACTTGGGCCAGGAAAGATCACAGTAAAATTCCATCCCTGAAGACATATCCAGAGTAGCCTCACAGTGACTCCACCTCACATGTCCCAGCTACAATTCACTGAACAATCTCCAACATATTTACATATATCTCTGCCTTCAGGCTTGAAACCTGGAGATCAAGGGTGGAGTTCATTAACCACTGCTGAGCAAAAGAACCTCACACACGTGTGCACAGCAAGCCCTTAATGAACAATGGCTTCTCAAACACAGCTGATGAGTTCACTTAATTTATACACCTGGTTCACACATGTGATAAGCAAATAAAAGATGTGGATTCAGTATCTAGGGAAAAATTTCCACTTAAAAAAAAATTCTCTTGCATTTTATTTTTTAAAAAAAGTCACTGACTTAGTGATAGCTCTATTGCTTTCTTCTGCTCTACAACAATAATTCTTAACACAATTAATGTCAATTCTTGATAATATCTCCACCAATAAAGACAAATAATGTAATTTATATTTAAGGAGAAATGTATGCCTTCACTATTACAAAACTACAACAGTATTCACTGACATCCTCCATAAATGATCAAGGAGAGAATGTCATAAGTAGGCTCTGAATACAAATTCCACATTTAATGAGATGAATTTCTAGGTATTGATTGATTGTTCTCTTGGTTACTTTAAGTACTAAATCTAGTGTCTCACCTTTGCAACTTCTTCTCCTCTAGTTACTTTGTCTATAAACTGTTTCATTCACTCACCCAAAAGATTTATCTTAGCTTCATTATCTTTCTGAACTAAAAATTTCTTGAACATGAACTCTTAATTCCAGTTAATCTTTTTATATAACACAGTCTTACACAACCAAGAAAACAAGTAGCACATAAGTGAATGAACCCTTTGCCACACAGAAATACTGTAAGCATAAAAAGCACCAGTCCAGGACCAAGATGTAAAATGACACAGCAAAGTAAAGACTTTTTCTTTGATGAATCAGAAACCTTCAAATTTCACAACTTTGTGATCCCCTTTATCTCTGATCAAAACATCCATCTACTCAATGCAGTCTATACAACTTGTGGGGAGCAAAAGGCCTCACTCACATCACACCACAATGTCCAATATCAATGACTCAAGGATCTTTTAATGCGTATTAATTCATATAAATATCAGAGCCAGAATATCTGGCCCTGCAAAAGAGGAAAGGGAGGGAGAGAAAGAAAGAAAAGAAGTCAAGGGAGGAAGGGCAGGCAGGTGGGGTCAGAGGATAGAACAAGGACTTGGGAAGCACAGCCCAGATCATGAGCCAGAGGTCTCCACTACTGTCTGTCTCCCAGCTTCTCCAGACTTCGTCCCTTGCTTCCCTCCTCCCCAATTCACTCTTTTCCCTATTTCAACAGAAAAGAGGTTCTTTATTAATATTTTATTTTAAAAAAAACATTAAAAAGGTAATTCTGGACCAGTGAGATAGCTCAGCAGCCTAAGTGCCTGCTTAGGCAAGCACAGGGACACCACATGTCACACTGGTCCCACCTCTAGGCATGCGGAACTGGCCACTGAGACCAGACGAGGTGGTACAAGTCTGTAATCCCAGCGATAGGGAGGCTGAAAACTGGAGGATCATTACATTTCCAAGCTGTGTAGTGAGATCCCATACTAAATACATTAAAAAAAGATAATTCTTCCATGCCATATCTGTTGCTTCTAAGTAAAAATCACATAACTAAATTTTTTAGCTATTCAATTTTACATGAACAGTCTCCTACCACTTACTAGAAATCAAGTGGTCCCCCAGCAGATGACTACAGGAATGGGGAAGAAAGACCCAGAGTTCCTCTCCTTTACTCCACTTTAGGGTCACATGTATAAGGACTGAGCTCATCTTAGCTGTAAGACAACTACGAGCCAGAAAGAATTGAATTCTGTAAATATAAAAGCAGTTTATTATTCAAATGTTGGTCCTCTGAAGTGAATGAAAAGTTTTTTTTTACAGATTAACTGAAATGTTTATTTTACATCTCCTACCTGTCTGAGGCCACACTAATGATCATGCTCAGAAAGGCAATGAACCATCAGAAGCCAATTTAGTTCAACCTTTCACTGTTTCTTTAATCACTGCTAATATGAGGTTAACTTTACTTTCAGAAGGAAATTATTAAATAATCCTCAAATCTACCATACTAATTACCTTTTTTGTTTCTCATATCCTTTTTTAAACTTGTATAATGAATCATTCACATAATTTTCCTCTCTTCCATCTGTAATTGGTCAAAGGATGACATCACTGGGAATCATCAAACATCTAGAAACTTTCTTTCTTGTCCTTAGATGCAGAACTCATATGCAACATCAAAAATTTTGCAGGATAATTTTATTACAAAATGTAACAATGCCACCAGCACACTACAGGTACTATACCACTTTACTAACACAGTAGAGTTGGAGCCCACAAAATTAATTTTGTCAGAAGAGACTCATAACAGCCAGGAAAAAGGATGCTACTTTTCAGGTTGTAATATTTAAAGTCAGTAACACACAATCTCAACTATTGTTCATTGTGGCAAATTGCCACTTGACTGATTTATAACAGATTGCTAATCGTATGATAGTGCGTAAACATCACTGGAAATGCCAGACACCCACCTGCTAGTGGTGCATATTCATGTGCCTTCAAAAGAGAGCAATCATGACTCCTGGCCAACACTGAGGGCAAATATCTGGCTAGCAAGGCTGCCTGCTCACTTGCGTTAGTACTCACTGCTATCACATAAACCATATCTATAGCAACAATTTCCATTTAAATGACTACTAATAAGTCTTCACAGTTAAACTGAGTTATGACAATTGCCGAATTGTAACGGTGGAAGAGTTAATAGGTCTGGTATGAAGTGGCTGGGTATTTGGGGAACATTCACCAGCAGGACTGTCAACTCCCATGAGTAGCATCATAATCGTAGGGATTTTTTCCCCCCCTAGGGTAGCAGATTAAATCATGGAGATTAAGAGAAACAATGAAGACAAAGAAAATCTCCATTTATTGTGTGCCAACTATAAAACAAAGCACTGAACTAGATACTTTCAAGTATATTATTTTGTTTAGTACTCTCTTTGATAAAATTAAGTGTTTTATTACCACTGTGTTTTTGTCACTTGAAAAGACAAAGGCTATAGAAGATAGCTTTGCCAGCATGGTTTAAGGAGGGAAGCATGGGACTGGAAGCTGAGCACTTTAGGACCTGCAGCAGCCCCAGCATGGAACAGATCTTTTACTCTTTCTAAAAGTCTCTTTTCACATGAGCTCTCAATGTGAATATTTACTACTGATCACTTAGTTTTGGTATCTTCCAGCTTATTCTTTTAAAAATGCATGATGAATAATTGCTTAATCCAAAGTACATCAATACTCCAAAGAGAAAAGCACAGAAGAGTCATGGTAGCCAGCCACCTCTGCCCTGGGCGGAGTCAGGGCTCCATCCACACCCACGAGACAGCTTCAGTGCTTGCCACTGAGGAAGGACATCCAGTGGGCACACAGTACCAGATGGTGTGATTCTCAGAGCCATCATCAATCCTGTCTAATACAATAGTAGTCATCAACTAGGGATGTTGTGATGATTTCAAGAATTCACATATATAAAATACCATAGTCTCTGGCAGGTAGCCTGCTTAATAAAGTGCTATTTATTTTTATCATGATGGATGATCAGCCTCCTCATCCACTAAACAGAGAGTATTACATAATGCATTATAGATCATATTAATGAGTATTAATTATTTATACTACCTGTAATATATTATAGACAGTATCAATGGTCATATAAAATAAACATGTTATGCTTGTCATAAACACTCTATGTATTGAGAACATCAAATTCTAAACATAAATTATTTATATTTCTCATTTTCCATTTGTTTCTCCATCATCTGTCTAGAAAATTCAGAATGGTTTATCAGTTTCCACAAGGTGACCGAAAATAATTCCTTGGAGAATCACGTTAACAAATAAAATGTAGTTCAAAACAAGCTTATTAATATTCCGCCCTCCTGGTTCAGAGGCAGAAAAGCATTTCTTCTAAGCAGTGGGCATTCAATAAATAATTGACATAAGAACAAATGAATATAAAAGAACAAATACATTTTTAGAAAGAAGGCATCAGGACTCCAGTTACAGTAGAATACAAAAGCAGCAAGAATTAAAATAAAATAAAAAAAAAAAAAACCCAAACTTTAATCCAAGGCACAAAATCTGAGTATAATTACAAAATCCTTTTTATGGAAACAAACCCCCTATAGAATAGGGCCACTGAGTATACTTTACTGGGAAAGTGGACACTAGCGATCATGATAAACTAGGTCACAACCCCACAGAAAAGAGCTGCGTACACAACTCCAGGCAAGCTGCCTATCGGTCTGCTGAACCAATGACCCATAGAAACAAAAGAAAAAAGAGTCCGAGCTGAACATGAGGGCCATTGTACTGTCCCCCCAGGAGCTTCTTCTTGGAGCTGGGCAAGGAGGTTCTCCATTGTCCTCTCCAGTGTCTCCACCTTCTGTTGTGGATGTGCCAGGAATAACAAGACTATCCACAGCTGGGAGGAGAAGGGGTGCAGAGCGGCACCTATGTCTCCTGCTAGGGATTTTTTCTTCCTTTGGGGTCATTTTCTTGTTCACACTCCACTGAGAATGGTCACTTCCCTGAAACCCATTTCCTGATCATCTCTCTCCCTCTATGGAGAGTTCCAAAATAGATCCTTGACAAAGCTCAGAAAGGAGCACTAGCCAGCACAGCTGCTCTCCACACCTTGCAATGACATCCTCAGCTTCCCTCCTTTAGCTACATTACTTCACTTGGAGAAGAAACCAGTCAGTCACTTATAGAACCCAAGACTTCACTCCAAAGTAAGATGCCCTCCTGGTGCTAACAGGAGCCCAAGCACACGGCCAGAGCCAGTAAGCCTGCTTTCCAAACACCTCATCCAGAGAACAGACTGTACCTTACATCTCTTCTGGGTACAAACAGGAGCCTTCATCTTCCTCAGTATGCACTGAAATGTCTTATTTCTTGCAAACACTTCCTCCTCTCTCTGAGGATACAACACTCTATAGGTGCCCCTCCTCTTCCACATTCACTCTCTGACAATTTCTGCCCATGTGTCTTCACATAAATTCAATTTGGAAATAGATCAAAACAGGCTCATGAGCCTAGCCAATAGGAATCTCTATGCTAGGCAATTTTCTTTTTAATTTCATAGCTGCTGGAGCAACAATCACTGGTCCAGCAAGCACCTAACACTCCAGGGTCACTGTGCTAGGAAGATCAGGAGGGGGTATTGAATTCTAACAGCATCTTCCCCACCACTTCTCAAGTCATCATACTGGGGAACTGCATGCTGCACCGGCCAGAACCTTCTCCAGTAAGAGTTGCACTCCAAGCAGCTGTGTGCCCATGACAGAATGGGTCATACAAGATATTGTAAGGCACATCACATGTATGCCTGATTTATTAATCGTGTTACATTAAAATCACTGTGTTGAGAACACCATGCATTCTCGAAGGTGTTTTGGACTCTTGGGATAAAAAATAAATCATCCTCAAAGACACTGGCCTCCACCAGAGCAGCAGAACTGTGAGTTACAAGGACTCTTCAGGCCTCTGGCTGCACACTCTGATGCATTCTCTGGACACACCAGCACAGGAGAGCTCAGGCCCTGTGAGCATCTACACAATGCACACAGTCTGCTTCAAAAGTGCACAGCAGTAATATGCTAAGTGGTGTCAGGCAGGGAGCACAAGAAATCTCCTGACTAATTTTAATACTAATTACTCCTTCCTTTCAAGGCAGAAGCTGCTGTTTTTGGTCTCGGCCAATTTTAGCGGCTGGCCACTTTAGAAATCATTACTGTAAAATGCAGTTTTACGGATGACAGTTGTCCTTAATGACTCATATCCAGCTGCATGGACTTCTGAAGATGGCAAATGGGAGCAAGAAGAAAGGTGTAAACCATGAGTCCAGTGAGGATCTGCATTCGTGGTGTCACACAGTCTCTAATTGAAATTTCCCCTTAGATAATTCTAAGCCAACAACGAAATTCTGTGTGCATGATTAGAAATGTAATAACTTAAAATTCATATAACCTCTTCACTTCCTTTCCAGTCTAATGGAGCAGTTCATCTAAAAGAAATTTAAATATCCCCTAATAAAATTACTCCTCAGAATAACATATCTGATTTCTCGAGGTATCTTTACTTTCCTAGCAACATTTTAGTCCACATGGGATAGGTAAGTTCACATAGGATGGTTCCAGGGCCATATCACCTAAGGAACTTTCATGTTGAGTATTTTCTGCAATAAAAACAAATTTTGTGCAATTTGTATGTTTTGTTTTCATTTATACCAGCTTAACCCCTAACTGACCAAACCTGAAAGTAACAAAGAAGTCCTTCAATAGTTGAATGGATCCACAGGCACAGACCCAAGCAACAGAAAGCTTTGCAGCAATTAAAGAGCAGCAAGCTATCCAGCCATGCAAGACACAGAGGAGCCCTAATACAGCCAAGTGGAAGAGCCAATATGAAAAGCACACGTGCCAAGAAACCCCAACTTTCTCAAACAATGCAAAGCAAAACTATGAAGACAATGAAAATATCATGTATAGGGTTCAGGCTGAGAGATAGATTGATGGTAAGTGAAGCATAGGGGCATTGTTTTTAATAACACTGAAACCACATTGTTTGATTCTGTAAAAAGCTGTGGGAAATAACAGGCTCCACTGAGGGAGCTTCTGGCCCTCCCCTCTGCCTCGACAACCAGTATGGCTGGGATCTCTCACTCTTAAGTCCAAGCTGCTTCCTCTCCCCAAGGCAACCACCTCTGTGCCTCTGAAGGAATTCCTTCCAAAAACTGTCTCTGAGAAGTTTATGATCGCTTCTCAATTATCATCAAATAAATTATCTTATAAAGGTAACTTCTCTTCCTGCTCAACACTGACATCTCCTTTCTCATGACTCCATCTGAAACAAGCCCACACTGGAATGCAGGACCCACTGAAGTCACTACCTGTCCACCTGTCCTGTGGAGGCCATATGTGATGGTGAGACTTCTCTCCCACCTACCCAGCACAGCACCAGCCAGCAGCCAGGGGACACATGGTATTTGGCACACAGGCAAGAGAGTACCATCGATTTTACTGAGTAGTCAGTCACCAGGCAGCAGGTTCCAACTGAATGCTTCTTCTATGTACTGTCTTAAAGGATTTTCACAAAACTATGAAAGAAGTGCCAAGAACAACTCCAGTTAGGAGCTAACAAAGCTGAGGTCTCACAGTTTAAGTCACTCTATCCAGACCAAGGTGAGGACGCAGGCAGCATTCCAGAGGACTGATGCAACTCCCTCCAGTCTGGATTACTTCTAAGCCCAGGTGAGGGGACCATAAGGAGAATTATATAGGATGAGGAGATAAGATACATATCTAACCTTAAGCACATCACAACTAATGCTGAAAATATAGTAAGAAACCACTCTTGGTATTTATAAACAGATATTCTAACTACACATTCTTTAGTTAATTCCTATAAATATCAGAGCCAGAATATCTGGCCCTGCAAAAGAGAAAGGGAGGGAGGCAGGGAAAGAAGAAGGAAAGGAAGAAGTCAAGGAGGAAGGGCAGGCAGGTAGGGGCCAAAGGATAGGATAAGGACTTAAGAAGCACAGCCCAGAGCATGAGCCAGAGGTCCCCACTGCTGTCTGTCTCCCAGCTTCTCCAGACTTCGTCCCTTGCTTCCCTCCTCCCCAATTCACTAACTTTGTTCTCTATTTCAACAGAAAGCAGATTCTTTATTAATATACTATTTAAAAAAACATTATAAAGGTAATTCTGGACCAGTGAGATAGCTCAGCAGCCTAAGTGCCTGCTTAGGCAAGCACAGGGACACAACATGCCACACTGGCCCCACCCCCAGGCATGCTAAGCTGGCCAGTAAGACCAGACATGATGGTGCAAGTCTGTAATCCCAGTGATAGGGAGGCTGAAAACCTCCCTATGTCTTGGAGGACATCAGAACTAATGCGGAGCTAAACATAAGTAATATTATCATTGTACATGATTTATACTTGTTTTAGTTGGGTTTTTTGTTTGTTTGTTTTTTTGACAGAACTGGGAATTGAACTTGGGCCCTTGCACTTGCCAGGGAAGCACTTATTCCACTGAGTCATTTCCCCAGCCCGTTTTAGATATTTTAAAAGCATATTCCAAACAACTGTATTTCTTCCAAAGCAATTGCAGGAAAAAAATAAAATATCAAGTTTACAACTGGGTGATGCAGTACAATTTTATTTCACTTAAAAATGTCAGAATTCTATTTTTTGCAAAAGTATCAATGATCCCATTGTATAGCACTGGCTAGACATTTATATTACGTATTATTTTAAGAATACCTAATTAACTGCTGGCTCTGCAATTACCAAATTAATCAGAAAATTATGCTTTTTCCACATTCTTCTAAAGATCTCATTTTTAAAATATTGATATTCTGTACTACATAATTAGCTGCCCTCCAAAAACTTTCAATAAAAACAATCAGGCATGATTGTCTATTCTCCCTAGACCTATTTAAGGGAATATGTTCTAAATACTTATATATGTCCAACTCATTACAGTATGAAATATCCACAAAGATTATTAATCTTCTTAGCAACAAAAAATTATTTTTGAATTTTTTTCTAAGTTACACAGTGAGTTAAGTATTGACCAGTAACCAAGATAGAATACAAACGTTGGCTTTTAACACATTTTCTTTTAGAAAAGGAGGAATGCACCAATTCTTTCCCAATTTATCAATAATCACCATAAACAGGTAATCAAAGGCAGTGTTATCCCTATCCCACAGAAGCAACTTAATAGTAGAGCCTTCATCCCGACCTGATAAAAATATCTCTAGTGTAACAGGGTCTTGACTTGTAACAACAAACAAAATATGTCCAATCAAAATATGCCAAAATTAAAAGAGGATGTATGAAAATACCTGAATGGCTTAAGTCATTAATTTTTATTTAGCTTTTAGCTAATTTTCTTTTAAATTGGGGAAATAATATTAAGCAATTGGTAAATGTTATGTCTAACACAGCACCTCAAATTGTCAGGCCTAGAAGAACCTTAATCATTGCTTAAGTTTCTCAGTCTATAAAAAGGAAAAGAAGACAAAGGCAGGCAAGCAGGGTGCTCCAAGGTACAACACTAGGGAGCCTCTTCACAGCTGAGCACATGGTGCAGGTCTCCCCAATATGGAGAGAATAAGCATTTCCCTGATTCTCCCTGTTTTAGCTTGTTTCTTGAGATCATAGCACGCTCTGCAAAGTTTAACTGTCACTTAATAAAAATTAGAAAAATGCAAATTAGGCGACTGTCAGCCATAGTAACTATCCATCCAACCACCTACTCCTCAAGTTATTGGGGCCAGCTACTTTGCTGAGAAGAAGATGCCTTGGGCATTAACACTTAAGCCCAAGATTGACTTGTCACATACACTGGGGTTCAGGGAAACCCGAAGGAGGGGTGCAGGAGAATGAACCCCTGGAGGAGACTGAGCAAAGAAGGTACCACCCCACCCTCAGTACATAGTATATTAATTCATTAATGATACATGACGCACCATAGGTGTATGTGTGAGAGAGACAGAGGGGGGGAGGAGGGACAGACAGAGGGAAGGAGGGCAG